>BQNB010001161.1:0-60971 GCA_026074375.1 Tanacetum coccineum
GTAGGAGATGGATGCGTTGAAGCAGGATAGGGCTTCGATCATTGCAAAAGTGGTTCCAGATGCTGCTACAAAGCTTATTCGTAGTGATGAAATGGGTATGCTTGTTGTGAAGCTTATTAAGGCCTTCATTATATATGGTAGATGTGCTGCTTTTGAAGAAGTATCCAAACTTAAAGAGTCCTTTATCATGAAGAAGATGGCTGGTTATCGTCCTTCTTCGAAGCAAGAGTACGACCAAGATGGTGATGATTTGGCGAATGCGTCATATCCTTTTTTGTCTAAGTATGTCAGTGACCCCAATGCTTCTCTGGAACAACTTCTGTCGAAGAAACCAGAGTCTTTGTGTTCAAAGCCTTCGTATGTGAAGGCTAAATGACTTTTCATTATTTTTGCTAGCTGGGTGGCATGTACCCGTGATATTTTGAACAAAGTAAAGGCAAATGGACTTTGTAGTTTTTTTTCCTTGTCTTTTTATATATGATTTTTGCCTATTTTTTTTTGGATTTTTTATAGGATGTGCTAAACGGGAGTTTCAGGTGTTTTTTTTTATTTTGTTTTGTAAGGGCTAATGTGTAGCCCTTTGTCACATCCTCATAACATTTTTATTTTTCTTGATAAATGTGAATTTTGGTGTATGATTTTTCGGAAGTGATGTTACATAATGTATCACGGAATTTAACCCCCCCCCCCCCCAGCCCCACCGGCGAATTTATTCGGAAGGGATCATAATTGGCCTTCTTCATCCCTTACGACGTTTTTATTTTTCTTGTTTGAAAACACTTAACTTGACTGATGTGATTTTTTAGGGTATGGTGGTATCTCTGTTATTAGTTTTGATTTTTGTTGTTTTTTTGATTTCAAAGGGTAACACCCATCTGTATCAGTCTGGCCTTTCTTCACCCCTTCGCAACGTTTTATTCTTCTTGATGATAAACGTTTAAAATGTTTTTGGCTGTTCGTTTTTTTCGTATAGTGTCTTGTTCTTCGAAAGGGCTCACGTGGTGTGGCCCTTCTTCACCCATTTCATCGTTTTATTATTTCCTTGATTTCATGAATTTAGGTATTTGTTTCGATGGGCTCATGTGTGGCACTTCTTCACCCCTTCAACGTTTTATTCTTCTTATAAACGTGAATTTAGGTGTTTATTTCGAAGGGCTAAATGCTCATCGTGTGGCCCTTTCTTTTTTCACCCCTTCAACATTTTATTCTTCTTGATAACGTGAATTTAGGTGTTTGATTTTGAAGGGCTCATGTGTGGCCCTTCTTCACCCCTTCGACGTTTTATCAAGGATGTAAGGCTCATATGTGGCCTATTAACAAAAAATGTAGACTATTGAAGCAAATCCATTTCATTATAATTGTTGTAGGAGAAAGATTACTTCATTTCATGTTATGAACAACTAGTTTGCTAATCTTTTGATAAGGATTTTTTGCTAACAAATGAATCTACTAAAAAACTTCGAATGAAACGGGAAATTCTTAAACATAAAACTTACGCAGATTTGTTTCGTTCCATGTTCGATCAATTGCTTCGCCAGATAGCGTTTCTAGTTTATAGGCTCCGTCTCCGTAGGCTTTTCTTACTTAGTTAGGTCCTTCCCACGTTGGTCCTATTTTTCCTTGATATTCTGCCTTGCTGGCACTATTTAATCGAAGCACATATGTTCCTGGCTTGAATGTGGATGGCTTAACATTTTTGTTGTAATAGCCTTCCAATTTTTGTTTATAGTGTGCTTCCTTTATCGCTGCCATTTCCCTTCTTTCTTCGAGAACATCCAGGTCTTCTCAGCGTCTTTTTTTATTTTCCTTGGAATCGAAGTCTTGGACTCGTTTTGTTTCCACGCTTATTTCTATAGGGATGACAGCTTCTGATTCGTGGGACAAGGCTGCTAAAATGGGTTTTACCCCATTATGGACCTGTGTGGTTTCTTATGGCCCATATGACTTGAGGCAATTCATCCACCTAGACCTGGTGTGCCATTCCTAGTCTTCGTTCCATGCATTTGACGATTTCTCTGTTCGTCACTTCTACCTGTCCATTTGCCCGAGGGTGATAGACAGATGTGAATGCTTAGAGAGTTCTGAGTTTCTTACAGAATACAGGGAACGTGCCTTTTGCGAATTGTTTCCCATTATCTGAGATTATTATCTAAGGCTTCCAAATCTACACAACTTTATGTTCCCATAGAATTTATCCATATTGAATGCTGTCGTTGATATTAATGGTTTTTTTGCTTCGATCCCATATTTGTGAAGTAGCTATGGCTACCACAAAGAACCTTGCACCCCCTGGCGCTGTTGTATGAGGTAGGGGACCTACGATATTTAATTCCCCTTATGTAGAAAGGCCAAGCTGACGTGTCGATGTTCATTTCCTGTTTGGTTTTATAGGTACTGAGGAGTAGCATTTGGATATGATTAATACTTTGTGGATTAATTTTTGCACTTTGTGCATGATGGAAATAATACCCCAGTCTTGTTATTTTTTATACAACCGATCTAGGGCCTGAGTGCATCCCATAAGACCCTTCGTGCACTTCCTTTATGATGCTCTTGGCCTGCATTGGTCCTACGCACCTCAACCATGGTGACATGTACACCCTTCGATATAGCCTCTCTTTGTCATCTTGTATAACGGAGCTTTGATGCGCAGCTTCCTTGCCTTTTGTAGATCTTTTGGTAGGATTTCTTCCTTCAAGTATTCTCGGATAGGTACCATCCAGCTATCCTTATCTTCCTTAACTACGTTAGTGATTTCTTTTTCTGCGACTGACTTGGTTTGTATGACTTTGAGTAAAACTTCCTTTGCAAGCTATGAGAAGGTATGTGCTGCTTGTTGAGGGCTGTCTGCAATTCTTGTTCTGTCTCTTTTAATGTGCTCAAATTGAGTAGCTGGGAAGGAAAAAGCTTGACCAGAAGCCCATTGTTTTTTCCAGGTTTATTCTGCTTGATGGTTTGTTTTCTGGCTTCAAAAAGTCCTTTAACTTGATTTGCTACTAGCTGAGAGTCTACAAAACTTGCTAATTCTTGTATTTGCATCTCTTTAGATATGCACAGCCCAGCTATGGTGCTTCGTATTCCGCCTCGTTATTGGTGGTTTCGAATTCAAATCTTATTACGTATGTATATTCTTTTCCCTCTGGGTTTACTAACATCGGCCCTGCTCCTGAGCTATCAGAGCTTGAGTCCCCATCGGTTGGGGGGGGGGGGGGGGGGGGGGGGGGGGGGGGGGGGGGGAGTGGGGGGGGGTGGGGGGGGTGGGGTGTTGTTTTTACCCCACACACGTTGTTTGGGGGGGGGGGGGGGGGGGGGGGGGGGGGGGAATAGATTCTGTAATCTCTGTTCATGGTTCTTTTCTTTTGGCCTCTCTATTCTTTTCCTCTTCTCTTTTCGTAGGTGATGTTTCTGCGAGGAAGTCGGCTAGTATCTGCCCTTTAATTGAGTTCTTGCCCTTGAATTCTATTTCATCTTCGGAGCTTCCTTGCGGCGTACACGAGGGCAAGTATGAGCCTTTCTAACTCTAGGTACTTTTGTTCTGCTTCGTGTAGTGTCCAGCTTACAAAATATACGGGAGCATGTTTCTTTCCCGTTTCTGCCATTAATATTGCACTTATGTTCCTTTTCGAGGCTGCGAGGTACACTGTTAATGTCTCACCTTTGGTTGGTATAACCATTGTTGGCAGTGACTCTAAGCATTCTTTCATTCTTCGGAAGGCTTCCTTTGCTTCTATTGTCCACTGAACCATCTTTCAACTCTTGTAGCTTTTCAGGGTTTTCATGAAAGGGAGGGACTTATCTGCGCTTTTTGAGAGGAATCTATTTAGGGCTGCCAACTATTTGCTGAAGCTTTGTATTTCACTGACCGTTTTTGGGGGTTGTAGGGCTGATATGGCCTTTACCTTAGAGGGGTCTGAGTATGCTTGCTTGCGTAATCAGATTAAGAGAATATATTCCTTTTCTACTCGAAGGAGCATTTTCTCTAGGTGCGCTTTAGGTTAATTGCTCGTAGTCTTCTAAGGGTTTCTTCAATGTCGGCTAACATATCTTCTTCGGAGTCACTTTTTAAACCGAAGGGTAGCCTTCTGTAGCAAAAAACTTATTCTCTTGTGAAGAATGCTATTTATTCTTCGTCCTTATTTGCCATGGGAATCTGATGGTATCCTTTGTAGGCGTCTAGGAAACAATTCAGTCGGTATTTGTGGAGGTTTTCCACCCCCAATTCAGCTGCAGGTAAAGGATAGGGTTCTCTGATGCATGCTTTATTTATGTTTGTAAAATCTTCTAGCAGCAGGCTTACACTTCCCATCGTCTTTTTTCACAATGATTGGGTTTGATACCTACGTCTGATACTTAACTTCTTGCAGAACTCCTGCTTCCACCAACTCTTCTACTTGAGTGCGGACAACTTCGTTTCTTTTTGGGGCCAGGCTTCTCTTCTTTTGTTTTACCGGTTTTGTATGATTGAACACATTCAACTGATGTTCGGTGCTGAAGGTTTCTTCTTTGATAATTAATGTTCTCATCACTCCTGTTATGTGGGTTGTAGTCCATGCAAAAACGTCTGCGTGCGCTCTTAGGAGATCTCGCAGCCGCATTTTTATCCTTGTTGGTAATTGTCTCCCTATGGTGACTTTTTGTTTTGGGTATTCGTCATCTATCACTATATTTTCTTTTGTGTCTATGCAACTGAAGATGTGTTTCGCATCACCTTGACCGTTATTGGTTAAATTTCCTTCTTCTTCCATTAACCTCTGTGAGTTATGTTCTGAGAAGATGGTACCAACGCCATTAGGCGTGTGAAATTTTATATATCCATGTACTATGGATACTACGATCCCCATTTCTTGCATAGCTCTTCTCCCCAGTAGTAGGTTATGCGATGAATCTGACCTTACGATTACGAATGTAAGTGTCTTCGTGATCGTGAGGGGACCTTCTCCGTTTTGTGTCTTTCCAAACGGACTTCTCCTAAGGCCATGACTCTTTCTCATGAAAAAGGCCCACTGAGGGGTAGTATTTGGACGTCCACTTGAAGAGATCTGTGTCGGTTTAATCTTTTGGAAGCATCCAGTGTTCACATATTACTTCGCATGAGCTTCCGCTATCTAAATATGCCTTGTTTACTTGTCTTCCTGATATGTACACCTTGATTACTACTGGGTCTGATGAGCCCTCATTTGAGATGGGGGGAACGTGATTTCTCCCATCCCATTGTCGCTCATAGGTCTCTTCTTCAGCCTGTGGTCTCTTCCGCTTACCATAAGGATAGAGGTTTTCTCCAATGCTGGCTTTTCTTCTTTCTTCTTTTCTCTGACATGAAGTGTCAGAAGTTTTTCTCTTTTCTTTGTCTCCTTTTTACCAGATGGGGTTAGCTATCTTGTTTGACAGCTTCTTCTACTGATGATTTAGCTTCTTGACATTATTTGTTTCGTAAGCCCTTGTGTCTTTGTTGAATTTGGCAGTATCTTGTCTTGTCTTTGGACCAATTAGGCCCAGGCAGTCGTGTGGGACGTTCGAAGGTATTTTGACTTGATTGGATAGTAATTTGTGACTTTCCCCTTTGTAAGGGAAGGACCGGCTTCTGTCCATTTGACCCTTGTTGTTGTTCCAGGAAGATTTCCTTGGTCCTTCGAAACTATCTTTTCGATCATTTGAGACGCCATTAGTGGCCACCTCTCTTTCTTCGACCCAGGTGTACGTTTTTTCCATTAGGCCCTTGTAAGTGGGTGGGAGATCTGTAGAGAGGTGTTCGACCAAACTTTTTGTCCTTAAACCATGAATAAAACTAGAGATTCGTTGGTCTTCCTGCAAGCCTAAAATATGCAAGGTATCATCTGTGTATCTGGTAATGAAGGCTCGAGTTCTTTCATTTTCCCTAAGTTTGATGTTATGTGCAGCCAGATGTGTCTTTGTGAACTTCTTCTGTTGGCTAAAGTGTGATCGGAACTTTGCTTTGAGATCTTCGTAATCAAGGATGCTACCTGCTTTCTGACTGTTCCACCGTATTTTGGCGGAGTCTTTAAGGGTATAGGTAAAAATATGACAAGCTACTAGCATTAACCATTTCTGTATCCTTATGGCCCCTTCAAAGAGGTGCAGGAAGTTATCGGGATCCCTTTCCCGTCATGGATACCAATATGGAAGCATATTTTAAGTCCATCTAGGATGAGGGTAATCCTCTATCCGAGGACAAAGGTTCTTACTTGAGGCCTTAAGGGTTAGGGAAAGGCCTCCTGTTGAGTTTGGGTTGGCTACGCAGGCATGTTTTGGGTAAGTATACACTAGGATGTGTATAAAAAAGGATAGCTATTCGGTGGATATTAGCAGGATGGGTTAAAGCATATTGAGGAAGTATGTTACCATTTGTGAAGGTCGATGGTATTTGCCCTCCTTGTGGGAGGTTGGGGAAGCTTCCTCCTATAAGGGGGTTTCCCGTCAGAGTTTGTGGAGGAAAGCCCATGGGCTATCCATTGAAAAAACTCGCAGGTTATTGGTAGGGGTATACATGCATAGGCATAAACCTGTTTGATGCATTCAAGCTTGCGGGTATGAAAGGTTGAGCATTTTTCGATAAGAACGTACTGTTAGGAGGGAGATTCCCTCTTATGTTATTCGGAAGTGCCTGACCTCCGTAAGCGGAAGTTTTTGGTAGAGGATGTCAGGGAAGACTGCAAAGGTTGCGCATTCTCGCTTCTCCCTATGTCGGCTGCTAAAAGTGGAGGAAGGTTTATGATCCCCCTTTTTATACACACACACACACACACACACACAGACACACACACACACACACACACACACACACACACACACATATATATATATATATATATATATATATATATATATATATATATATATATAATACGTAATAATACGGAAGATAATCAATAATAGTATAGATAGTTATTTTCGTCGAGGTTCTAGACAGAACAAATTCTAACCAAAGTTGTTTCTAAAACCTCCGGGTCGTTTTTTCCTCCAGTGATTTTATTCGAAGTGCGAATTGAAAATCGGAAACGTTCGTGATCGCGCGTTTTGAATGGGTAAAAAGTTTTTGGTTTGGTTTTCTAAAATCTACTTGACATAATGATAAAGTAAATAAAAGCATAAAAACGAGCAAAGCAATAAAAACAATTAATCATGTAAAGCATTAAACGATTACTGAAAACTTAAAAAAAATTATAAAATGGAAAATGCTTGCTAAGTGACGTGAAATGTTCATTAAGTGCGGGTTTAGGTTTAATGAATTAAAATCCTTAGAAAACAAGTTTCAAGCAATTAAATGACAAGTAAAGTGAAATGCTCTTTAAAAATAAATGACAAGTATTAAAAATGCATTAAAAGTAAATGACGGAATGAAAATTGGAAAATACTAATGACTATTAATTTTTTTTAAACCTTTTTAAACCCACACTTAAATTCCAAATCACTAATCACTTAGCAAACACAAGTAAACTACTCGCTACTCATATTAATCAAATAAGTAAACATAGCATTTAATGTCAAAAATAAATCTATACTAAGCATAAAACGATAAAATAAATCTACTCTAAGTATTGAAAAGGGATTAGAAAATTGAACCGAATTGGAGACCCGCAAGTAAACGAATTCCACCCGATTTATTTAGCTAAAGCAAATAATCAAATTCGGTCTAGCTAAATAAACCCTTAAGCTCCGCGCCTCGTGAGTTGACCGGTACCAAAAAGTCAAACAAAAACTGTTAACACTTAACAGTTATGGCAATACACAAGATTAGCACTATTCTATAAGTCAAGTAATGAACTCGCTTAGCCCACCACATACTTAAATCCTAGATCCAATTCACAGCCCAACTTAGTTTCAAAACGTGGCCTAGTTCTAATGAAGGTCCAAGAGGTGAAAAAAAACACAAGCCCAATTTAAACTTTTTAATACCAAACACAGCCTAAATTTCTACAAACCAAACGAATAAGCATCAGTCAAACAAATCGAATAAGCCAAAGCACCAATAAGTATTTAAATTAAACCACAAGAATTCAAACAACTTAATTTGATAAGGCATCAAGTATTCAAATTAGGTTGGACAGAGTCCACATGTATTTGATAAACAAATTAACTTAATTAAGACGCTATGCATTTTCAATGAGCATTAATCATTTAATAATCACTACAATGTAGCAATCATTTTTTAAGCTAAGAAGATTAGACATGTTAAATTATCTCTTTTAATTAATCATTAGAATTAGAACCATTTCAATAAGCTAGAACGATTAAAAACAAGATCTAACTTAATCTACTTAATAACCAAACACAAAATCGAAATAAGCACAAAAATAAATTAATAAGCAAACGAAAAACAACATCTACGAATCTATAAACACTTAAACTTTCCAAATGATAAGTTGAATAAGCATACAAAAGTTCAATCTAACAATATAAGCTCACTCTAAACCAAATAAGCTTTTTAGAAACTATTTGTAGCAAAAAACAAGAACTTCTAATCAATCAAAAACTTATTAAGCACAATAATAAGCTAAACTCGAGCTTATTCTAGCTTATTATTTCGGAAAGTAGTTAAAAACTTTTGAGAATGATTCGAATAAGCTTTAAGGGCTTTTAGGAGTCATTTTCTAAGCTTTTAAAAGCTTTTGATAATATTAAGCCGTGTGAATAAGCACGAAACACAACTTATTGAAAAGGCTACACGAAGAAAAATAGAAACGAGAAAATAAGAACCAAATAAGCAAAACGAAATCTTCAATAATCTTCAAACCATTCTTATTACATCATCTTAATAAGCACTCGAAATAAGCCAGTACAATAAGCAACAAAACTGAAATAAGCTATAACAAATCTAAAATAAGCTAAAAAAACTAAGACTAAAACTAAAACAAATAAAAGACTAGGTGATAAAAATTAGGAGGCGAGACAGTACATTTTATAAGCCCCCCCAAAGATGAGGGGGTCATATGTAAATTTGAGACTATTCATTTGAGGGGGAAAATAAGTATCGAATCATTGGCCTTATTCCTCGATACACGGATGTAATGTAATGTAGAGAATTGATCCACCACGGTCTATGATCGCCACTAGTGGCCATTATGTTGCTTCCATCTAACGCCAGTTTTTCGTCCGCTTGATTTCATTTTGAAATGAATTTGAAAGTAAAAGTTGGCTTCACCACATGGCAACACACAATTCAATCCTTTTCCATTTAGTAGTGCTGCGGTCACAGATTGGGATTTTTTTAGGTTTATTTTCTTGAACATTGATGGTGACCAAAAGCCAACGTCATCCTCTTCATTTTTTCTTTAATTTCAAACTTCTTGATTCCATCTTAGGCTTATATAATTGGGATTAATTAACAATGGTCTAGCCCGGCCCATTTAAATGGGTTATGGGCTGGCCCAATAAAACCCGAAGGCACCGTTGAACTTGTCTTCTCGCGCTCTGTCCGATCCCGTGCTCCGTTTTGTCTGCTTTGTTTTTATTTTTGTCCTTTTGTTACTATCCGTACCTGCACATACACAAAAACAAAAACAAACATATATTTGCCATTTTTATTATGTTTTTGGTCTTTTAGGTTCGTTTTTCAAGGTAAAAGATATGTATAAAATAGCGAATACCAAATTCTCCCATACTAAAGTATTGCCGTGTCCTCACGCAATGTAATAAATACGCACTCAAAACTAAAAATTCCAATCCCTCCAAACTAATCACCTCGAAAAGTAGCAAAGTGCTCATCTAAATGTATTAAGGAATCAATAGTTTGAAAAGCCCCGTTTTTACCATTTTTTTTTTAAATGTATACACTCATTCCTACTAATATTTTTGATTTTTTTGATTTTTTTTTATTTTAGCAACTAACTAATTTATTTGACTTTCGTTATTTTCATAACCGTTAGGGATCATAGAACAAGATGCATTTCGATTCGAAAATGCCTCAAAAAGGATAAATTCATCGTTCCCGATTTTTCACTTGTCCAACTAAGCTTAAAACGAAATCACCGTTTAAATAAAAGTTAAGATGCTAACACTACTCATATTTGCAACTTGTGAACTTTTCACTCCCGACAATTATTATATCTTAGGTGAGTGTGCCATTTTGAATTTTAACCATGGATCAACGTTTTGCAAAATACTATGCTTCACGTTCCACCTGAGAATAATGAATTTGAAGGCGAGATCATCCCATGTAGCGACTTTCATCTCGGCACATCCCAACCTTGCGGCTAAGTGACCAGGCTTTTGACACCCCACAGAGACTAGTATCGGGACTCACGGACCATAGGTTTCAAAAACTCTCAAGTTTCCCGAATATAGCTTATAAAATAGAGTAGTCAAAGTTTAAAAGCATATTTGAATTTAACAAAAAGAAATCTATTCATTAATTTAATTATTAGACATTTATGCAATTGTAACCCTCGACCTTTTAGAAGGCTGCAACATCGGTTGTGAGCCGGCAAGATGCAACAAACTTTTATCAGTCTCGGATTTTTATTCTTACTATGGGTTTTCTTTAGAAGACTACCACATCGGTTGTGAGCCGGCAAGAGGTAGTAAACTTTTATCATCATTTTTAATTTTTTATTTTTTTATTATTATTTTTTATAATAATAATATTTTTTATTTATTTTTTTTATTTATGTTTAATTTTTTAATTTTTTTTAATTTATTATCATTATTTTTTTTACTTTATATAGAGAAGACTTCTTTTTGAAAAATTCAAGTATAAGTTTAAACTAAGACTAAAATTTTTGCTATTTATATTACATAAAAATTGTTGATTTAAGTTTAATTTCCAAAAACAGCACGTATATTAATCCGGTTAAGAGCTTATGGGAGAAAAAGCAACAAATTACATACATGAGCTCTTAAGATTTCCAACTAATCCTTGTTTAGCATCCCACTCATACTTAACTCTATCATTTTTCGTTCTTCGCGATAATCGCGAACACTTAGCCTAAAAGTTAAGGAACAAGCTAGAGCTCAACACGCTCGATCTGGTAAAAATTTACTCATACTCTACCCAGCAGGAAAGTCAAAATTATGACAAAAACACTTATTTAATTTTTGAAAAATTTTAAAAATTTTCATATTTTTTGAAATTTTGGTGGTAAAAACGGGATTTGCCGTGAAACAACGGCTGATTAGGCCACAATCAATTCTCTGATTCCCTCATTACTTTACACTACACATTGTCCTCAATGTGAGACTGTCACCCCCATACTAATTTCAAGGCATAATTCAAGTATTAAGGGTTCTCTATGCAAATCTAAAGCCATTTATTAAGTATGCTAAAGATAAACGATAATCGATAAAATTAGGATATTGGATTCCCTAAATGAAGCTGAGGATATGAAGCTCGAATGTATGAATGGACAAAACCATGAACACGAGAGGCTTCAAAATTCGGGCAATCCTGGACAATAAACAACAAAAACACAAGCAAACGATGATGGAAGAGGCGAGCCTCCTCACAACAACAAAAACACTTATTAGCACATAGAAAGAAGATAGAATGGATAAGCATGGGTTGCCACCCACGAAGTGCTTATTTTTGTTAACCGAGTCTTGAGCCTGACTCGACCCCAAATTCATTGGTCCTTGGGGAAGCAAGTGGAAAAGAAAAATCTCAATCGGGCTTTCATTAATGTTTGGATAAAAATTAAAGCACATGAAAGTTCCATCCCGAAGAGATGCCACCGGAACTAAGTGGAGATGCCGGGGTCAAAAATGGTATCTTCATTTCCACAGGAGAGAAGATATGGTGGAGTAACGGGATACGTGAGAAAAGCAAGAAAGATCCATACAATATAAGCGAAGAGAGAATCACTAAAAAGTATGAAATCCAGATCCAGGTGAAGGGTAGGATGGGTGGGTAAAACATTAGGCACATGAACTCTTGGTTCTCTTGTTGGGAAAATATCCTCCACCACATCCATAGTAAGATTGCCCAGCTCGGGCTCATTTTTAAGTAGATACAATCATACTCTGGTGGAGATATGATGTGAGCGAGTTCATCAGCGAACTCCTCATGATAAAAATCACTCCCATCGGTAGAAGGAAACGAATCGATCGAAAGATCAAAGATGAACGAATCATATTGAGAAAAATATGCATGAGTAATGGTACTGCCACTACCCTTTTCTTTAATATGATCGTCATCGAGATTGAAAACTTCATAATCCGAAAAAGAATAATCAGAAGGAATAGTGGTACTGCCACTACTATTCTCTTCCAAATCAAAGAAGAAAGTTTCAGATTCGGTTAAAGAATTATCAACGGTGTTAGTCTCCTCCAAGAAAAGGTTAAGAGACGTGGAGGAAGACTTGGTCACAATATCGGAAGATGGAGTGGGATTATCTTTTAATGCTTCGATGTTAGCAATAAGAAGATTGACATTCAACAATTTTTCACGAAGGATATCGTCTTTGATTGTTAGAATAATATCAGTATCAACCCCTCCAACTTCCGGGATAATGCTCTCCACCACCTCTAAGCTAACGATCTCAGCATCGGGAGGTGATGCATCGACATAACCGATATCCTCACCGTAGGGATAATCATCATTACTCGAAGAATAATCATTGTTGGAATCGATGATAGTCTCAGAATGTTCTTTGAAAGCTTCAAGAGGGGTAGGATTGTTACAAAGAGGCACATCACACATATTGTTAGAAATACCCTCGGACTCACATGGGATTTGGACAAGGTTCTCGACACTAGACTTTATTACTTCGTCCAATTCTGTTGCCGGAATAGTGTTAAGATGCTCATCCTCCATTATGAGAGAGTCAATGTTGATCCCACGCCTTGATCGATTCTTTATGATATAAAGAGTTTGTTACCTTGGAAGAATCCAAAATAACAAAGATTGAGACTTTGTATGTATATCAAAGTGTATGCGGAATCTACACTTTGATACTCTAGAGAAACTTATTAATGGAACAGTAATGACCACTAACACACAATAAACACAAAACTCACTGCTTTAATATTATTAAATAATACGAGTACTCTTGAAGTACTAGGGTTACACACCTTGAAGCTATTACAAATTCTCTAAATGTATCTCTAAAAGTTCTATCTATCACTACTCTAGGGATCTCCTTTTATAGAAATACAAGGAGCCCTTTACAAATATAACTGCATATCTTATTAGGGAGTCGTTACAATTCAAAACTAAATATTCCGAAACACTCTCAATGATTCTTATCTCAGTTCATAGCTTGTCCAATTTAGCCAGTACAATCTCTTTCAACTAGCAGTATTAAATAAACATTGACAGTTCTAACTTAATTATGGCTAGTACTAACTTTGTTACTGGCTGGTACTAATCTTTAGTACTGATGGCAGTTAAAGTCATATGAAGATTTTATTCCTAACAAATCTACCGCTAAACTTGTGATGATTGTCCTTTAAATCATAAGTTTTATTCATGAATAAATCTTCTAGTCTTCTTTTTTGCTGATGATTCTTTCAAACAATTTTGTCACTTCTTCACTTGAGATCTTATGAATCTGAGGAGTTCAAATGCCTGGGAACTCTCATGATCTACCTCCAATTTTCTACTTAACATCTTTGTCAACATCTCGTGGCTTAAGGGATACTTCTTTTCTGTCAACATGTGAATTGCCAATCCATTGTCCATCAACAAAATATGAATACCACAAAAATCACATAATCTCCAGCTTAGAAGATTATACTCATGTTGATCTCTCAAATCTCATAATCTTCCTCATGCTCAAACCATGTATGTAGATCACTCCCCAATGCATAAGGATCATAGATCCTTATTGGTGCTAAGTACTGTATCTCTCCTTAACTAATCTGAACAATTCTTCTACATCCATTATGTCAAAATCTTCAAGCATTTCACTCAGTATCTTATAGTTCTTTGAGCTTCCATCACCTCTGAAAACTTGATAGTACATGAAAGTCTCTGTCAACACACATGTCTTCCAATCTATAATAGGAAACTTTGTTGATAAAGATTCAATCTCTATGGGAGCTTCTTCTCTTGGTACTATATCCAGAAATCCCTTGAGTTCATCTTTCTCAGCATCTTCTTCTAGCTTTTGTCTTTTCCTTGTAGTTTTTCTAGGAATAGACTTCTTTCTCTTTGTTGCTGGTTCTTTGACAACTTCTTCCCTTTCCTCTTGTGTAACAGCCTCTTCTTCCACAATCTTTTCAGTAGACCTTTCTTTTTCAGGAGACGTAGGTCCTTTTCCTTTTATTCGAGAGGAATTTGCTTTTTTACTTCCTTTCTCTGCATCCATAGGCACAATATTTTGATTAAAATCCCATACCTTTTCAAAGATTGGCCTTATGTCATTGTAAGACATTCCCTTGAAGTCATTGATCTTGTAATTCCCTTGGTTCTTCAAATATTTGATCATATTCCTTCTAGCTTGGGCAATTGTCTTTGGCTTCATTTTAAGAGTATGATATCTAATGACAGAATCAAAAGAAGGGAACAAGGAAGAAGGGGTTAAGGGAGAAAAAAAGATAAAGAGAAAGGAAAAAGGGAAAAAGGGGGGGATTAGAAAAGGGGAAGAAGGTTCAAAATGAAAAGCGACAGGAAAAAAGTGAAATAAAATCATTCTAGTCAATCTTCTTTGTAGTCTTAGCATCATCCATAGCTCTTTTCCTTTCTTTTTCATCCCACTGTCTAGCAATCTCCTTATCTCTAGCAATTTGAGCTCTTTGTTCCTCATTCATTTGCTCTTCAAGTCTAATTGCTTCAGCATAACTTAACTGTTCTTGTTCAAGGTCCTTCTTAGACTTCTTCTTAGGCTCTTCTTCTATCAAGATGGCTTTTCCCTTATCCTGTCTTGATCTTTTCTCAGCACTTCTTCTTGAGTATGTAACAGTTCCTCCAGCAGTACTAAGGTGTACCTCAGCAGTACTAACTATTGGAACTTCTCCACTAGCAGTACCTTTCTTCAAACCAGCAGTACTAATTTCATCACATGCTTTCCCACTTGCCTCTTGGTCTTGAATGACTTCAGTTGGAGTCACTTCTTGAATAAATAATTCAGTATCAGTACTTGCCTTTTCTTGAACCTTTTCATCAGAAAACTTCCTCCCTTGTTTGGAAGAATCATCTGGACCAACTTCAGTATCTGAAAGAACAACCCTAGTATGTCTCCTTGCTTTCCCAACCTTGATCTGAGCCTCTAGCCTCTTGACCCTTAGAATAAGCTTAGTATAAGCAGAACTGTAAGTTTTCTTTGTCTTTATCAAATCAGCCTCTAGAACTCCAATCCTGTCAAAAAGTGTTGTTACTAAACTCATCAATTCTTGTAGTTTCAAACTACCCTCCTCACTTCCATGTGAGTGAACAGCATAGAGAGGTGAGTCATGGGGTGTAGGAAGATGGTATTCGGTACCAGGTTGTGTTGGTGAAGGTTGTGTAGGTAAGGGTTGAGTAGGAGATGGTTGAGTATGAGATGGTTCAGGTGAAGGTGAAGGTGTAGGTGTAGGGGAAGGTGAAGATGTGATTCTAGAAGGTGAAGGTGAGGGTTCAGTAGCATCTAACATAGTGGGAAATAAAGGAACCTCCTGACCTGGAAAAAATCCTTTGTGATGTCTTAAATTGCTAAACACTCTTCATTGTTGAGATGGAACAGAATAAAAATTTGTGTGTTGTTGAAGCTGTGTTTCTGGTCTCTGTATGTTAGGCAATAGATTGGATAAACCTAGGGCTGGGGATAAATCAAAAACTTATGGGGACTAGATATGTTAGACACCATGTGGTCAAAGATCATCCTAGAAAAATAAAACTTTCTATTTGTGGCTAAACAAATGACAGCAGCTGCAATATTACTACTAAACGGCTCCCAAGCAGTCTTCTTTGGACTTAAATAGTGAAGAATGTTATGAATAAGAAACCTCCATTGAGGTGAAAATGCACCTTTTTGAAAGGGTTAAATTAGATGAGTCAGTAGCATAGCCCATAAGCGCCAGAGTTTTTGAGCAAAGTTCTCTGTAGTTGAAGAGAGGTTATAATTGCATCTTGATAATACACTTGAGATGGTCGGTAAAAGAAAACTTCAGATAAAGCATAGTGTAAGATAAGTGTGTGACTCCATCTATATAGTAGCAGTGATCGTGACTTTGCCATTGTCAGCAGTAGAAACCGCAGTAGTCCTCTAAAATTGTTTTATAAATGATACACACACCTCTGGCTTCTTAGTAAGTGCATAGCAAATATGACTTCGAGTGATGAAATCTATGATCTGATAAAACCCTGCACTACCCGTAGATTTTTCCAGAAATTGCTTACCATGTTGTATGTTGTCACAAAAATCCAAAATTTGCATGCTGTAACGATTGTGACGTGGTACTTGAGTGGGTTATGATCGTTGTTATGTAAGGAATGAGGGTGGTGGAAGTTAATGCATTTAATAGAGAAAACAGGAGAGATATTAGTTTGACCATTATTAAGTATATTGAAGATATTCGTGAATAAAAACATATGAATTATATAGTTGTTCCACCGAAAGTCCAATTGGTAAAAACCCCTTTTCCATATGTTATTTGGCTGGAATATCTAAGTCTATAATTAATGAAAAAATCGTTATTTGCCCAATACAGTACTACACGGTCATACTAGCAGTATTAAGTTTGGCCCTTCCAAGCTTGTACTAAAATTGCCATAGTAGTATTAACTTCACCACCCAATATGCAGTACATAACTCCATATGTTTGTAAAGACTTAAAAGAATAAACTCACACAATCTCTCTTTTCTGTTTGTTATTAGGCTCACATTTCATCTATCAATTCTATCTGGCTTCATGTTCGCATTGTCTATTTTTCACACAGCTTCTTTCTGTTTTTGAGCTCACCATTTCTCACTTTTGTTTTGCTTACACAATTCACACAAAGTTGTGTTTTGGCAAATACCAGCCTAAAACAGGATTTGATGAGTCTTACTAATAGGTTTGCTTTGGAATTGCCTTGCTTTCATTAGGAAAAACATGGTGCAATGATTACATTAGTTTTGGACTAAAACTATCCATATATAAAACGGATTTGAGAAGTCTATACCAGTAGCCGTTTGCTCTGGAAATAACCAATGCTTCTCATTGTACAACATGGTGCCAATTTTTCTGAGGACCATATATAGTTTTTAGTAAACTCATCAACTTATCAAGGATTTGGGAAGTCTTTTTACCAGTAGCCGTTTGCTGCTGGACTAGTCAATTCTGATGTCTTATGAAGACATGGTGAAATTGATGACCATTTGTTGATGTGGTGTAACAACCAACACTTTTAGAACAACCAGCATGTTTCATCCCCTCAATAATACATTATGGAATAATCAATTTCACACTCTCATTGTTTATCCTTGTAAAAAGTTAGCTTTAAAACCAAAGAAAATCAAAATCCAAACTTGTTTCTTGTTTAACAGTATTAGTGTTACTTCACAGGATTAACCATATCGTTATTGAGATTTAACTAGCAGTACTAACTTAGTATGTAATTGTTTTAAAAACAGTTTTATATATAACTAGCAGTTAATAATTAGACTTGTTAGTTATTAATTGACAAATAGCTAACAGTACTAATATTCTAAAAAACCTTTACAATATCAACAAGAGATTTAGGCCTTAGGGATTGTGCATTCCAATACTTGAAACTAAAGTACTGAAATCTTCCTGCTCAAACCTTTGTAAGAAAGATCTGCGTACATAAGTTGAGTATTCATTTTTAGCCATTTGAATCAACTTTTTAGTATTACAATCTCTTATAAAGTGATGCTATTCTATTTGTTTTGTTTTTAGAGTGTTGAACAGGATTTTTCTATAAAACAGATATTATGGTATTGTCAATGTAAATAACAGTGTCATCAATTGTACCCATATTCAAGCAATTGGTTTTGATCTCAGAGAACTTGTACACAGCAACTTGCAGCAGCCCACATATTCAGCTTCAGTTGTAGACAGTGAGCAACGAAGTTTGTTTCTTTGCATGGCCAAGAAAATTAAACCCTATTTTCCCAAAAATTGACAACCTTCAGTGGTTGACTTCCTATCAAGTGTAGCTCCAGCATAGTCACTATCAGTATAAGCAACTAACTCCAATGGAGAATCCTTAGAATACCAAAGACCTAGAGATGGTTTGCCTTTGAGGTATCTAAAGATTCTTTTGACAGACTTAAGAGATGGGAGGTTTTTGGGAAACCTAAAACCTTTTGCACATGACACAAACTGGCAAACATGATATCTGGTTAGATTGCTTTGTATGTACATCAAGAGCCAATCATAGATACTATAAAGATGTTCATCAACATCATAAACATTCATCTATATCTTTAAACCAAGGGCCTTTCCAAAATCAGTGGGAGTGGTACGGCAGACTTACATCTGTGTAGTTGAACTCACCACAGCACTCGCGTTCTCATATGCCCTTCTTTCTTAGTTTTGGACATGCGATCCCAATAAAGAAGGTGGTTCTCCCATATAATCATCTGAAACTTTCCTTAATAAGCTTCTAACTTCCCACACAGTTCCTTTTTGGTAGATCCAAAAATGATATCATCATACATAGATTTTGAACAAGTCCAAATATCCCCCTCTTGTTGACTTTTGAAGAAAAGGTATTGATCAATCTGTCCTCTTTGAATCCTTGGCTCTAGAAGATAAGTGGCCAATGTGTCATACCAAGCTCTGGGTGCTTGATGAAGTCCATATAGTGCTTTCACAACTTTGTAAACTTTATCAGGATGGTCAGGATCTTCAAACCTGGAGGTGATAGATCGACTTACAATACACCTCCACACTTCATTTTGACCATATGAAAAGCACTTTTGACCTCCATTTGGTAGACAGTGAAACCCATATAAAGAAGATAGGCCAGAATATTTTTATTAGCCTTATCCTTGCCACTGGAGCAAATACTTCATCATAATCAATGCCCTCTCTTCTTGAGTATGTCCTTGGGCAACAAGTCTTGCTTTGTTCCTGATGACTATCCCCCTCTCATCTTTCTTGTTTCTGTAGACCCATTTTGTACCAATAGCCCTATGCCCTTTAGGCAAGTCTACAAGAACCCATACATTTTGTAGTTTGAACTGTAGAAGTTCTTCTTGCATTGCTTCTACCCATGCAGGATCACTAAGAGCTTTAGAAACTCTCTTTGGTTCTTCTTGAGATAAGAAACAGGCAAAAAGGCTATGCCTTGTATGTCCTGGTGTGTCTTTCCTTCATAAAATTGGCACCAACAGATCCTAGTTCAGAATAGAAGTTTGTCATCCTTCTGTTTTGAAACAGGAAGATTGACACATCACAATCACATGATCTATTGGTATGATCTTTGTGAATTCTTGTATGAGGAGTGGAAGAAACTTTATAAGATGGTAAATATTCCCCAATTCAATTCTTGATCCTCCACTTGTGTGTCTTCAGTTGTAGGAATTGGTCCCATCAAGCCTTCTGTAGTTGCAGTATTAACTTCAGGAGCCTGATTAGTACTAATTTCTCTATCTACAGTATTAACTTGTGGAACTTTTTCTGTGGGGCAGTATAGAGTATTAACTTGGTGATCATCCAGAATACCATCATCCTGAAAATGGCAATCATCATGAGTCCCATCTTGATCTTGTAGTTGTGCATCATCAACAAATTTTAGTGAAGCATCATCAAAGTATGAAGCATCCTTCCAAATTGGCATAAAAATACAATCTTGATCTTGTTGAGAGGATATGCTAGACTTAGAACCTCCTTGTATACATGCAGAAACATTAGAATAGTCCCTGGCAATCCATCTGGCACATATTCATAGATTGGGTTAGAGAATCAAGATCAACAGCCACTTGGGACTCATTCCTTCTTACATAGGTTTATTCTATAGATAACCCCAAAATGCAGTTTTCTAGTTACTTTCTGGTTCTATGTTGTATACCCTAAAAAGCTTTGCTACTTAAAGAATACCAACAAAGTAACCTTCATCACTTTTTCCATCAAACTTGCCCAACTTATCTAAGTTATTAAGAATTGTAACATGACATCCAAATGGAACTTCATAAAATCTATAGTGGTTTAATACCCTAAAAGTTCATATACGGAGTCTTATTTTGAGGCTTGGACAACTAGACCCTATTTTGTACATAGCAAGACCAGTAGAAATTAGAAACTGCTTCTGCCCAAAATGTTGTAGGTAACTAAGAAATTGGCTAATACATTGGTTCTGCAGCTCAATAAGAGTCTATTCTTTCTTTCAGCTACCCATTTTGTTGTGGTGTCCTTGCTACTGTATTCTCTTTTTTAGTACCTTTTTCTCTACAGAACTCATCCATCACATGGTTTTTAAATTTAGTCCCATTATCACTTCTGATTATCTTAACTTTCTTATCCACTAGATTTTCTATCTCTTTGATAAAGTTTTTAAGGATCTCACTAGTTTCTCTTAGAATTACTTAAAAATGAAAACCCATGGAAAATCTACTATAAGCATCAGTACATACCAAGCAAATACTTTATTTCTGATAAGACTTGCTAACAAAAGTTGGACCCAAACAGATCCATATGCAGCTAAACAAGGCCTTAGTATTGGGACTAAAGGACCTTGGACTACAAGAGTCTTATGTTGCTTGCCTTTAACGACAGGCCAAACCACAAGTTTGATCATTCTCAAACTTTTTTAAAGGTAAATCTTCACAAGAGTTTCTTTGACAAGTTTATTAATATTTTTAAAATTGACATGACAAGCCTCCTATGCCTAATATTTGATTCCTCAGATTGTAGCCTTTGCATCTAGACAAGGTAAACCATCTTTGGGAACGATGTTTTTCAATATCAAAACTGTACTATTATTGTTTCTGAGTTAGGTATTTTTTGTAAGTATCTGATTTTCATCTGCAATATCTTATAAATTTAGAGATAGAACACAAGACATTCAGAATCAGTAAAAAGAACATAGTTCTTTTTGTCACACATTTGTGAGACACTAAAAAGGTTAAACTTCAACTCTTTGACAAAGTATACGTCTTCAAAATCAAGTTTTATCTGTTTTGATAGTACCTTTACCAGTGATTCTTCCTCCATTTGCTCCTCCACCAAAAGTAACATAACCTCCATCAAATTCTTTGAAATCTAAAAGAAGTGGAGCTTATGTTTCCAACATGGTGCCTTGAGAACTCCACTATACAACAAATCCTTTTTCATTTAGTTGGGAATTGCTCTGCACACAAAAACTTATGAAGTTAGTTACCTTTGGGGACCCAAGCTATTACTGACTTGGATCTGCCTCGTGCATCAATATAATTATATTTGTTAAAGGTTAATGATGCACCATTGGGTTTGATAGGTCTCCAAACACAACATGCCGAGGGCTTAACAACATTAAATCCCCTTGCCCTGACAGTATTAACATTTGGCCTAACAGTTTGTCTACCAGTATTAATATTTTGAATATTAGACCTTTTTGTTAATGTTGTATTCCTGTAAAAGGGCCTTTGTGCTTGATTTAGAAATGAGTCTTTGGCCCTAGCACAAGAAACTGTTGGTTTTGGGTTTTGTGAGCAGTATTATGGCCTGAACAGTTATTATCATATCCTAGCAGTACTAAAGGGTCTGACAGTGTTAACAGGACTTAACAGTACTAAGATAAGAGGCTTTGCATTTTTAACAGTTTTAAGGCCAATCCTCATTAAGATTGCTCTTGGAACCATATGTTTATAAGCATTAGAACAATTATATTGAATATGATCAAAATTACCACAAATAAAGCATGCCTTGTTATTAAAAACAAAGTTACATCCTAATGATAGATTTCTGACCATCCAACTTCTTTGGTTCGCCCCATAGGTATTTGTGACCTATACTCTTGCAGACCTAACTGTTCTTCTACTTGGTTTAACGGGTTTTATGACTCCTTCTTAGTAGCCTAGTTAGGTACATCAGATTTCTTTTCTTCCTTTGGGATTATGACACAACTTTCTTCTGTCATCTCTACACCCCATCTTCAAATGATTGGAGGCATTCAGTATTATCTCTTGCCTTTTTAGGTTCTTCTACCCTATCATGATTAGTAGGATGGAAAAAACTTTTCTTTCCAATTCTTTGATTTTACCTTAAATGGGAGACACCAACTGTGCTTGTTTCAAGTATCCCAGTCTTGGGTTGTTGTGTTTAAAGAGTCATCAGTATTCTCTTTAGAATTATCTGACTCTCTATCACATAAACGTGCGTTGGCTTTAGCTTGGACAATCATAGGGACCATACTCATTTACTCTCAGGTTGTTTCGAATTTCTCAAGACCTGAATAAGACAAAGTCTAAGGGTGTTGGTTCTGTTGAGAATTAAGGGGATGTGGTGTAGGGGACAACAAGTATAACCAAAACCCCCTTTTTGCTGCTTGTCAGTTACCTGACTTGCTAACAAATTCCTCTAAGTCTTGTAAGATGATGTTTTCAAACTTTGCTAGCTTATTTCCAAAAAACCCCTCTTTGATTCCCTTAACTTTTTCAAGTTCAGTCGTTATCTATCCCATTAGATAATCCCTATTACCTACACTTTATTTTCAACAAAGCAATCTCTTCAGAGAAACAAAATCTTCTGATCTTTTTATTTAACTTCTTGTGCATTCTAAGTTGACAGACTTCTTAGATATATGTAGCTGTTTTAAAAGGCAGTATAGTATCTATCTAATTTAAACTAGTAAATCATCATACTGATTTTTTAAGAGCTTCATAATTTTGCAAACAGTTTTAGAACAAGTTTTTTATCATTTGATACTCAGGATCTTTGTAATGCCATGAGAGCCATGTTTGCCATGAAATTTCTCCTCTGCCATATCACTCCAATTATCAAAACCACACACAATCTATAGCAAAATGGTCTTTTCGAAGATCTTCATTCCTTACTGCCTTTGATGAGCTCACTTTGGTTCACAATTTATGTTGTCTTTGCTTCTTGGAACTCTACATTCTCTAGCAAAATGTCCCATTTTATGACAGTTGAAACATTCTACCTTGGATTTGTCATATCCAGCAGTACTGCTTCCATCAATGATTATCTTCCTTCCAGTTCTCTGATAGAACTTCCTTGCCCTCATGCTCAGCAGTGCCATATTCCACTTTAGATCCATCTCTTCCAAATCATCATCATGAATTTGCTCAAGATCTTCATGAACAAGTTGAGACCCTTGTGGTTGACTGTGTGTCAAAAAGGGCCTAACATGTGGCTTTACTAAAACTAGCAAGTACTAGTTTCAGTTAGCTGCCAGTATTAACTTTGGTGTTGCCAGTACTAACTCCAGTGTTAACAGTATTAATAGTATTAGTACTGCTTGGACTGGAAGTGGTTAGAAATGCCAAGTTCTTATCATCATTATTAACAGCAACAGTTCTCTTAACCTTTTGTTCAACAATTTTAAAATTGTTGTACAAATCATCCAAACCCATAGTTTCAAAGTCGGGTTTGTTCATCCAGACTACCACATGAGTATCCCATTCTGAAGGTAAGCTTCTCAAAAACTTAACATTTAAATCCTCTGGAGGAGTATCTACACCAAGAATGCCTAATCTACTAGAACAACGCATTTTGTAGTCCCTGTTAAAGATGGAGTCTAAAGATTCTGAGCTTGTAGCATTGAAGTTTTCATACTGTTGCTTCAGTAAGGCCTTTTGTTTCTTCTTTGTAGTATCATTTCCTCTAAAGCGAGCTTTAATAGCAATAAACATAGATTGAGCATCAGCATACTGGTTAAAGGTAAGCTGATGTTCATTTGGGAGTGCCATGAATAGAAGACTTCTGGCTTTGACATCATTCTTCTTGCAAATCTTTTCTTCAGTAGTAGAGGGCACAGTCATCTTCAATGCTGTAGATGGACCTGATTCTGATGTTGTAACAGGAATAGGTACCCAAGAATTTCCATTTTCTATTACCTCCCATAATGCATAGTCTTGGATCTGTAATATATAGTACTGCTTGATATGATTTCCACATCTCATACTCTCTTAGTTTGAGCATGGGAAGCTTTGCCAACGCATTGTTCTGAGAATTTTCTAACTCCATTTTCCCTAGATCAAAGTTTCTTAAAGCACAGGCTCTGATACCACTTGTTGATCCCACACCTTGATCGATTCTTTATGATATAAAGAGTTTGTTACCTTGGAAGAATCCAAAATAACAAAGATTGAGACTTTGTATGTATATCAAAGTGTATGCGGAATCTACACTTTGATACTCTAGAGAAACTTATTAATGGAACAGTAATGACCACTAACACACAATAAACACAAAACTCATTGCTTCAATATTATTAAATAATACGAGTACTCTTGAAGTACTGGGGTTACACACCTTGAAGCTATTACAAAGTCTCTAAATGTATCTCTAAAAGTTCTATCTATCACTACTCTAGGGATCTCCTTTTATAGAAATACAAGGAGCCCTTTACAAATATATCTGCCTATCTATTAGGATCAGTTACAATTTAAAACTAAATATCCCGAAACACTCTCCATGCATTCTTATCTTCAGTTCATCAGCTTTGACCATTTAGCAGTACAAACTCTTTCAACTAGCAGTATTAAAAAACATTGACGGTTCTAACTTAATACTGGCAGTACTAACTTTGTACTGGCAGTACTAACTCCTTTAGTACTGTTGGCAGTATAAAGTCATATGAAGATTTATTCCTAACAGTCATCGGCCTCCTTGGTTGATAAAACAGGTGTGATTGCAATGGTATAGTCTTCGTCATCATCATAGCAAATGGGAATCTTCCAATATCGATCTTTAGCCGCTTGCTCTTCTGCAATTCGCTTTTCTTCTTCCTTATTTTGCATAATTTGACCAACCATTTCACATATGGATGTCATTTGCTCCATAAGCTTGTTTTGAGAATTAAGAAACTCATTTTGAGTATTGAAGATTGTATGATTGACGGTATATTGTGGGGGTTGAGTTTGGTCAAAACTGGAATAATTAGAATTATAACACAGATTAGGTTCGTAATAATTCATCGGTTGACATTGAAAAGTCTCGTGAGGACCCCCACAATCTTCACAACAAGGATATTGTTGTGGAAAACTCGGTGAAGATATGCGTTTGTGGGAATATTTAATCCAAAGTTTTTATTGAAACAGGGTCTGAATATAGACAAAAGGGTATGTGTGAGGTGGACACAATGTAACCGTAAAGAGATTAAGTCCCAATAAGCTCACAAGAGTTATGGTTCGTATGGGGGTCTGTAGAGGGTGGTTTGTTCTTTTTTTTGCAAAATAAACTCACCTATTCTTGGCCCATTAAAAATTTCTATTTTTTTTTTGTTTTGTTTTTTTTTTTTTTTTTGTTTAATTTCTTTTTGTTTTTTTCTTTCTGCAAAACTTGGTGAATCGTTAGAAGAGTTACGGAATTGATAAAATTGGATTGGTGTTCCATTTCCAACATCAATAAACAAATCTCCATCATATTCATTAAAACCACATTTGTTGGCATGTACCAAAAGAAATTGTTGTTTGCAAACTTTGCAAAATTTTGTAGGATCTCATTAAGGTTTGATTGTAGGCATGGTTTGGATTGAGATCATCGGGAATTTTCGTTGTGCAACAATTTGTAACCATAATGAGCACCTTTCCCACAAGACTTACAAGTGCATCGTTGACAAAAGATATCGTCTAACGAATTCCCACACTCGTAACAACAATTGTGGTTAATTTGTGGAGGACTTTGTGAAGAATTTACACCGGGGCCTTGTTTGACAACGAATGGCTCTTGATCAACAAAGTTAGTATCGTCATTGGATGACTTGGAAGTGTCTTAGAATTCTTGAAAAACTTCCTCCAATGTCTTTCGTATTAGAGCACATTATCGACAACATATACCATGAACCGGGTCTCCACAATCGAGACAAATTTTTTTAATTTTAAGGGGTCGTTGAGACAAGTCGGGTATGGGAACAAGAATCTTGTCTTCAAGACTCCCTTTTGGACAACCACAGTCTTTGGTGTGCAAATTTCCACAAGACGAACACTCTTTAATCGCGTAAAGGTGATTTGAACGACGATCGAGTGACGTCATAAGAATTAAACAAAGGAGGGTTAAGAAAAGAATTAAATGGAGAAGAAGAAAAAGAAGATTATTTTTGGCTTTTCGAATTTTTTAAGCAACATATTTTATTAACGGATAAAATGATATAAGACAACTTAAACCAATAATCAACTTGTTTCACGGTAGCTCTCTAAAAGAAAAACGCACAAAGGAGCGGAGGAGCGGGAAAGCGCGAAGCTATTAAAAACCTTCTCCTTTCGGGTCGTAGTTCCTCGGAACAACCCTCCTTATACCCCTCTTATAGTTTGTTTATCAATTAAAGGTGAGCCGTATTTCACAAGTGACACAAAGGCAAGTTTTAAATCTTTTGTTCGGGAACTTATTATGATAATGCTTCAGTTGAAAGCATTATATTGATGATGATTTTTATTGATAATTAAGGATAATGTTTTTATATTTTTATAAATAAAAGAAAATATTCACAAACGGGAAAATTAACTTCACGAGGGAAGGGTCTTCAAACACTAATCGTCAAACAAACACGAAAATCGAATCACAGCCTCCCCGGCAGCGGCGCCAAAAATTTGATTGGTGCTAAATTAACACTTAATTATATATAATATATAATACAATATATAGTAAGTATAATCTAAAAACAATCAATGAAACCGAGAAGTAGTATAGAATGTTCCCGGGTCGTTTATCCCCAACGAGGCTGTGCTGGAGAATCGATACAGTCGGAAGATTGGAGTTTGAATGAGAGAAATGATTTGAGAGTGTGGAAAGTTAAATTAAACAATAACAAACAAAAACGTTTAAGAAAAACCTAAAAAATATGACATTAAACTAAGAAACGAAGCACGAATCCGAACAAAGGTCAAAAACCTAAAAAATGCCTTCAAAATAAACCTAACGAAGAGAAATGTATTAGTAGTGCACAAATCATAAACTATGCTGCAAGATCAGAACTATATAACTAGAGAATGAATCGAAAGACTAGACTGGGGGAAAAAAAACGAGGTCGGTTTGACCCAAAAACGAGTCAAGACAAAAACCGCACCCGAGCCCCGTTCTTTACAAATCAAAAAGTTACAAAAATGACCCTATGAAAATTTTTATATTTTTCCTATGAAATATATGACTAAAGAAAATTTTCTAAAAAAAAAAAAATTTTTTTTGATAATTTTTGTATTTTTTATGAATTTTTTAAACTTTTAACTAAATTAAATTATAAAAAAAATACTAAACGACTTTTAAAAATTCTGAAAATTTTACCTAAAATACTAGATACTATATACTACCTACGAAAAATAAGAAACTAAAATTGGCTTATAAATAAGCCCGAAAATAAGCTGAAACAGCTTATAGCCTAAATGGGTGAAAACGTGGTTAAATCTAAAACCACTTGGGACTTTAATGAAAAAGTCCCAAGGGCGCAGCGGTAGCACTTGCTACAAAAAGAGAGGTGTACGAGGGTAGAGACCCGGGTTCGAGTCTTGCTCACCCGGGTCACCCCTTGTCTCCTTTCTTTTTTTTTTTGAAAAACTTTGTGAACCAAAGTTGTTAAGCTCCTTGAGCTTAACAATTTCTAAAACTACAACTTTTTCTAAAAAGCTAAGAATAAGCTTAAAAAGAGCTTTTAAAACAGACAGTTTTGCTTAAATAAGCTTAAAGGCTTATTCTTTTGGACTTTTTTTGGACACTTAAGCTAGACTTGGACAAATAAGCAAAAAGAATAAACTAACTTATCCTAATTAAGCACTATGAGCTAAAATCTACAACTTAAATAAGCTTAAAGAGCTTAAATGACAGGAAGCTAAATTAGCTTAAAGCTTAAAATGGCTTAACTGTGAACACTAAATAAGCAAGAAGATGGGCAAATAAGCACACACAGCTTATCACACCATCCTAATAAGCAACTAGGAGCACAAATAAGCAATTGAGTTAAGCTCAATAAGCTAGAAAGTGACTTAATCCCTCAACAGTACTAACTAAAGAGTTAGTACTGTTGGTGTACAATTTAAGCTTAGGGTCACTCTTTTGGCTCAAAAATAAGCAACAAGAAGGGATTCTTAAGGTCTGAAACAAAGAGGGTTTATCAAAGAGCTTATTGGCTCTAAAGAAAAGCCAAAAGCTTGGGCTTAAGTTCACTAAAAGGCTAGAAAAGAAGGCTTAAAGATACCCCCTTAGCACCAGGGGAAAACTAAGCTAAAACAAGGGCTTAATTTGACAGCTTATTTTAAGCTGTTAAATAAGCTCAAAATTAAGAACTAAGGTAAAACAGATGAAGAACACTAAGAAATGAACTTGTGCACAAATTTTAAGCTTCCAAAAACAAAGAAAACATGCTGATTTTTGAGAATGAAAATAGGCTTTTTCTTTTTGAAAAATTACACTTAAGTCTGGCAGTTTTGACTTAAAAAGTCAAGTGACTCAAAACTCTTGTTTACAACTTGTTTAGACACACAATTGACACTCTTTTTAAACCCCAACTTAAGTACACAAGAGCTTATGAAATAAGCTTTTGTATACCCTTAAAAAAACTACAGTTTCAAAAATCACTTGTAAAAACTTAAAAACAGGTTTTGACTAAAAAAAACTTTGGAAAAACAGGTTAAAAAGGCTTAATGACTTAAGCCAAAGTTACACCATTGACACCAACCCATACCACACCATTTTTTGACCCGTTTTTACACTTAACCTAAACACCCCCTTAATTTCTAATTTTTGACTTTTAAGCTTAAATTAGAACTAAAAACTTAAAAGAAAGCAAAAACAGATTAATTAACTAACCATTTAACAAGCAAATAAGCAAATGATAATAAGAAATAAGCAGTAATAAGAAGGCAATTAAGCTATAAGAAAAGAAACAGTAAAACTTACAGAAGGTCCAAATGAATAGGTTCTAAATCCTAAGTCCTAACCCCTAATCCTTTGATTCTGAATTTTTTTAAACCCAAGGCTCTTCCAGGTTTAGCCTTCTTCATAGCTTATCAATGACATTTTATGAACTAAACAAAAAAGCTTTTAAGACAGAATTTTAAATAAACTTAACAATGCTTTTTCATTAAAACTTTAAAAGAGTACAAGGCTATTTTAACAGAAGAAAAACTTAAATGAAATTACAATGAGCTAAAAAACTTTAAAGTTACAAATTATCTAAAACCTAAAAAAAAAACTCCCTTGTGTCTTCTGTCTTCTGCCCTTTTATAGCACAAGATTTGTGCTTCTTGTGCTTGTTATGAGAGGGGGAAAGCACCTTTGATCCTAGCCTTCAATTTCTTCAAAAAGAATCATACCCGTTGAAGTCAAAACCCAATAGAAAGCAAGGGGATTGCCACAGTGGACTTTAAACCCATGTGGGTGTGGGGTTATGGGATTGTGAAAGGTTTGGATGTATGTGGGAAGTCAAACGAGGTGAGTAGGGACAGGTTTGGTTTTGGCGGGAAAGAAACGAAGAAGATATATAGTGACTTTTAAAACAGGGGTAAAGTTTGGGGTTTAGGCAGGAATGGTCCCTCAAAGTTATAACATTGTTTGCAATTTTCGTCCTTGGTTAATGAGAATTTTAGGACTTGGCAAATTAACCCCCCAAGGGTTATGTAAGATGTTGCAGTACACGTCCTTGTTAGTAATATCTTTGGGAGATTGGCAGACTTAGCCCTTGTGGTATTTCTTTGCCAAATTGGCAGAATGGGTCCCTCACAAGTTTTTCTTCTTTTCTTCTTTAAATAAGTTTAGGGATTTGACAAGTTTAGTCCCTAAACTTGTTTTTCTTGACTTTTTGGCTTCGAGTTTGTTGGGGTTGACTTGGGTTGACTTTTTGACATTTTCTGTTGACTGGACTTTGTCTTTTTCCTGCTTTTCCATTCCGAGCCCGGTTTTGTCGTTTTGGCTTCATTTTTCGTCCTTTTCTTAGATATCCGTTCCTGCACAACACAATTAGCAAAACAAGCATATATTTGGCATTTTAAGTCCGTTTTTGGTTATTTTAGCTTGTTTTTAAAGGTAAAAGGTATGTGTAATTAAACACATACCACTCATCCCAAGTGTCAACCGCTGGAGTTGGCCCTGGCTGTCTCGCGGCACCAGCCGCTGAACTCTCCCTGGATTCGTTTCCGGAGTCCGGCGTTGTAAGACAAGCTCTCTTCCGAGGCAGTATCTCAGCCTTGGGAACATCAGTCCTGGGGGAAGTAGGTGGGAGTGATAATGGTGGTGATGCATCTGCAGCTCTCATCCGAATCCCGCTGCATAGATACTTAATGGTGTCCTGTATCAGTAGGGCTAGTAGTGAGTGGTGATGGTAGGGTAATGGTGAAGATTCATAAGGTAGTGGTGGTTGTTAGGTGCTGGCAGCATGCTTAGAATGCATGCCCTTCCATTGGATGATGACATTGGTGGCTCAGGTCTGACAGTCTTCCGTGCCCTACGGAGACGTGTCTGGGCAAAGGGGATCCTAATTTGAGATGCTCTCGGTGTAGGTGCAGACTCATCAGTCTCAAATGCCTCTGTATCCCCAGCTGAGGGAACAGGGTCAACAAACAGGTATGCAGAAGAGTCGGCCAGAGCTAGGTGCTTCACTCCTTCCTCCTCTCATGCTCTCGTCCTCGTATGGTCCTCATCATTATCAACACCTCATCTTATCACCTTGTAAACATTCGGAGGGCTCATCATCTACAATCCCTCGTCGGCAGGGTAGTCAGCCATGCTCCTCCTTCGGAGTCCTCCTCCGGATCCATCCCCTGGATCGGAAGCAGGTACATTCGCCTGGTGATAGGGCACTACGGGGAAGCTTCAAAACGGGTAGAGGCTGTGTCATCCTATGGTGCCTCATCTTCGAAAGGTACTAAGTACTCGGGCGTACTCAGGGTGTCGGGTACAAATGGTATTCAATGGGTGATGTGGAGTGCTCTGGGCCGGGGCAATAATTTTTCAGTGGAGATGGTGGGTGCTCAGGTCGAGTACGTAATCAGGAGTTGGTGGGGCTATGGCTTGCATGGAAGTCCTTCCATATCCAAATATGATGACTCGTGGCGTACCTTCATCAGACACCTCCTGTCCGGCTCCCCAGAAGCTCTGCCTGGCGCGGAATCACGTTGTACACGGAGTATAGTGTGACAACAGATGATGCAGAAAGAAGACTATGATCTGCAAAGAGATAAATTAACTTATATAAGTATTTTATTAAGACCTCAATCTTAGTTTATTATGTATTATAATATTAAACAATGTATACATGAAAGCATTGTAGTATAAACCAACTATGCAACTCACCAATAGTGGATGTGTCTCCCAGTGAAAAACTTGGTTATTGAATGCAATGTTTAATAATGGTTATAGTCCAACGTAAAAACATTTGACCTAGGTTCTCTATAACCTAGGCTCTTGGATGCCAATCTGAACACCCCCAAAAGTGGCGTCGCAGCGGGAATATGGGTTGTGGGTTGTTACATCATAGGGTCTATTAGCCCACAAGATAAGAGAACGACCTCTAATATGAGTCGTTTAAAATTGATACCATTGGATTAAATAGACTGGTTTGTACTATAGAATAAGCTAAATGTTATAAATAAAAAGTAATGATTTTATTTAAGACATAACAAATTTACCCAAAATGTAATGCATCCAAATGTTTATAGTATTGACTTCAACAATGGTGTCCACCAATGTATCCTTGTTTCTCGTACCTTATTGACTTGAGATAAAACATGCTTCTAAAACCGTCCAAAATAAAGTTGGGGTGAATTCACAGGTTTAGTTAAATGTATAAAGTTAGGGACACAATGACTTTCCTCACAAAGTAAGACATGTAACACATACAATATCTTAAAAATAATTCTCGAAGTGCACTAAGCTCATGGACTCTTAAAAGTAATTACGAGTGCACTAAGTTCATGACACCGAAGCTCGACATATATGTATGCAATTTAATGCACTAAATGTGCCCATGTAGATGTTCAACCCGCAACATCCAAATTGTTCCGACATGTATACGTTCGTTGTTTCGGTCCCTCCGAAACTGATGAGCGCTACTCACCCGAACGGGGATGTCAATCCCAAATAGATCTATTCATAACATTCGCGCTCGCTAACTAGCAATTGACAGTTCATGAGGGTGGGCAATAGTGGGTTTAGCTACTTAGGCCAACTCGTAATATGTTTAAAAGAGTACTTGCGTCCAAATGTAAAACAATGCATGTTTCTCACCCCAAAGTTGTAAAACAATGTAGTTGTATAAAAGCGGGGCTATGAACTCACCGTAAGTGAATGATTGATTATCTAAATCAAATGAGTGAATCGCCTCGGCAATTTGAATGCAACCTAATTAATTATAGGCCGTATGAGTATAATGTATTTCATGTAAATAAAACATCACATATTGCATAGCTACACCACCACCTAATAGTTTTTATTAATTATTTAAAAGTTAAAACAATAATTAACTCGTACTTTGTTGAATTAAAGCATATATACTTGTATCCGTAAGAAAATATTATTTTCGTTTACAAATGCATCGTTGTAAAAATGTATGATTTAATAATGATATTTTATTATTAAATTAATTGTTTTATAAAAGATTGTATAAAAATAAAAGTAATGCGCGCGAGTTTTAAAACTTCATATCTTTATCGTTTCGACTCCGTTTTATACGTTTCTTATGTCCACGTCTTCGTATTAAAGTAATTTATTAAAACATCAAGTTTATAAAGTTTAAACCCCCTGATGAACAGTAACTTTTACTGTTCATCACAGTTTATAAAAGTTATTTTTATAAAACTAATTATATGTAACTTGTTTAAATCATAACTCGTTCGTTATAGTTCCGTTTCTCGAGATCCTTATGTCCTTGGATTAGTATTAAGAAAATTTATCAAAATATTATATTTATAAAATTTAAACCACTGATGAACAGTAGCATTTACTATTCATATCAGTTTATAAAAATATTTTTATAAAGTTAATTATATATAACTTGAAAACTACGTAAATAGTTCGTTATAATTCCGTTTTTCGAGTTCTTTATGTCCGTGGGTTCGTATTAAGGAAAATTATCAAAATATTATATTTATACAATTTATACCCCTGATGAACAGTAACTTTTACTGTTCATCACAGCTTATAAAATTGTTTTTATAAAGTTAAATATATATAACTCGTAAAATTCATAACTTGTTCGTTATAATCCCGTTTTTCGAGTTCCTTACATGCTCACGATCCTTGTAAAGAGCACTATTTTTATAAAATATAAAACATAGGGTCTATATTTCGAATTTCAACAGTAGCCTTAAAAAGATAATTAGGGTTTTTAATTAAACAAGTTAGTTTGTATTTATTTTTACTTAAAGACCTTGCACCATAATTTCACCAAGTGTTGTACCGTATGTCTTACATGTATTTAGTCCTCTAAATGTTCATGTCATTTGTCCATATGAAATCATCAAGTACTTTATATAACTTTAAAATAAATCTAGGTGGTGATTAACTAATGCAACAAGTATGTATACAATAGAAAATAAAGGAATGAGTATTGAAAACTTTAAATAGACCTTATAGAAGTCAAGTAGGATGATGAACACAAGATGTAAACCCCAATCAAGCCTTTATAATCAAAACCCTAATCAATAAAACCCTAAATATGTTTTTTTGATAATTCCTTGTTAAACCTGAATCCAAGCTTCCCAACACCTTGAGTAGTCTTATGTAACCTTAGAATGAACACTTGAATGCTTGGATTGCCTTGGTTGCAAAATTAAAATGAAACCCTAAAAATTAAAAGGGTGCCGTGGTTTTGAGTCACTAAAAGAGAGAGTGTTTTCTTTTGATTTTTCTTTTTGTTGAAAAGTTGTAACGCTGCGATTAATGTGTCCTAGGGCTCTATCTTTATATCCAGCGCACTTAGGCTAAACACTCAGTGAAACATCACCTTAAAGTGAAACATGGGTGAAATATGGTTTTAGCTGGACAAGACGTGTTAGAGCTCACTCCGTCCTCACTTGGCTCGCGACTGCGACTACAGTACGATAACAGGATACTTCCCCTAGACACCCATAAGGGTTAGTATTATATTTCTTGGAGTCTTGGTTACAAGTACGACTTTGAGAGTGATAAGGTTTAACACGATTTTATAGCGCAAACCGACTTCTATAGCCGGCTCTTAACTGGCTATTTATGTTCATGTGTAAGGAATCTATATCCTGGTTTTAGAGAGATTTTATTCGAAAGAAAAATAATTAATTTTGAGTATTGGGTATAATTGTGGGTATTTGTATGGTGTGTAGATAGTAAGGTGCTTCCGGGTATGACGAATGTTAATTTAATGCGAACGTAAGCGCTTTAACGTAAACCACAAAAATAAATTACAATAAGTTATAAATTTATACTCCTAATTATCATATACGCTTGCTTGATGTAAACTTTAATTTGTTTGAGTGTCCGTTTTAACAATGAAGCGGTGTTTTTAGTTTAAGCGATCTTAACTATAAATAACAATTAAAGCGAACGCGGGCGTAAACTCTAAAACTAAATAATGGAATTTATTAAAGTTGTAAATAACTGAAAATGAGAAACTTGTTACATCAACTGCTTCTGCTCTCCACAAATCTCCTCTTCGGTCACAGTGAGCCCAGTATTTGCAAATCAGCCAGCTTTCGCCTCGCTTTTCGCTGCTCATATCTCCAAAACACATAATGGTGTCCCACACCTCCCAACATCCTTTGAAGCTTTAAGCCGAAAATAAGGGCCATTTAAATGCCAACTTCATTCACCTATGCGATGTTGAATTCAGGCCCCAGCCTCGGTAATAAACCAACGCCGATTGACAATCATGGCTGAGTCACAAATATCTTCAGTACTCACTTTGGATCGGTCTTACCACTTTGCTCATAAGATCATCAACATACACACCTGTGCTAAGCTCTCTTGGTCATGGTTAGTGTTAGTGGTTTTAGTAATTAGAGAGATCGGAGATTGAGAGAATGGAAATAAATGGGAAGGTGGTGCTAGAAACAAATATGGGAGGGGGTATAAATAGGGGAAGTGTGTGGTGGAGAAGTGGAAAATGAACCATCATTGCTGCAGCAGTTAATTAAGCCGGCTTCTCACACCCAGAGAATTAATGGATTCTCACATCCAATGAACAGGAAGTTCATAATTCCCATGCATATACAAAACTAAACCCGCATCTTACACTCCAGAAAACATCAGAACAATCAACTATAACCCACTAGAACTCAGTGACACATTTTTTCAGACGCACAGAAATAGAAGATATAAACCCTCTCCCTATCTCAAATCAATATGCTATTTCAATTCTCACAATTATATATTGTAGTGAAAATCTATTTAATCATTTTCTCTCATGTTAATCCTAGAAATTGTAGAAAGTGTAGAAGTGTGTAAAATGTTAAGAAAAAAGCTTACAAAGAATTTGTGAATAATTAAGCTACCTCACCATGACAGTGTATTCGCAATATAAGAGACGAAATCCTAACTACACAAAGAATATATATATAAACTATAATAACTTTGACATATGTCCCGGGAATGTTCTACAATTGTTCCAAGTGACATTGACTTCTGACCCGGTGCGATTCCATCTTTTGTTAAGTCTCATCTGTGATTGATGTAACATCATCATGTATACGTTTCACCGAGGACACTACATAAAGCCACTACAACCCTATACATTATGACCTAGGGGAATTCAAAACAAAACTAGTGTGAACTGAGGAACCGCTAAAATTTGAACGAAAAAACCCGAAACCAAAAAAACCCGCTTATAATGGTTCGGTTATGGTTGTTAGTTTTATATGCCTGCGGTTAACCGAACTGAACCATGCATATTATACTTGATTGTTACCAACAAACTAAACTGAACCGCCCCATGAACACCCAATGCATATGACCCATATGATGTTAAATACCCATTAATGAATGTGACCAGTGATAACCTAATGCACATGACCTATGACCCGTATGAATTAGTCATTATCACCGGTCATGCATAGGTTCCATTACACTAGCTATAATTTACTACAACCCAATGCACATGACCCACGACCCATGTTAATTACCCATTGTCACCAGTCATGGATGTGTCGTAACATGAAGCTATAATCCACTAAAAACCCCATGCCAACATGCCCTATGACCATTGTTTTAATTACCCATTGTCACCAGTCATGTATGTGTCGTAACATGAAGCTATAATCCACTACAACCCAATGTCATTTCCCCTTATGTACCATTTATTTGCCCATTGTCACCGTCATGGATGTGTTGTACATGACCACTCTAAGGAACTACACCAATGCTATGTATGACCCTTATGTTGTCATATACCTATTATTGATTGTGACCTAATGCCACATGACCCTATGACCCTTATGAATTAGTCTTTATCAACACAGTCATTTGCATGGGTTCCATTATACTAGTTATATTCCTCTATGTAACCACCCTAATGCACATGTACTATCCGACCCATGTTAACTTACCCATTAGTCCACCAGTCATGTATGTGTCGTAACATGACACTCTAAGCAACTACAACCCAATGCACATGACCCATGACCATGTTAATTACCCATTGTCACCAGTCATGGATGTGTCGTAACATGACACTCTAAGCAACTATAACCCAATGCACATGACCCATATGATGTCAAATAACCAATTAATAAATGTGACTAGTGATAAACCTAATGACCCATGGACCATGACCCAATATGATCAGTGGCATTATCATCAGTCATGCATGGGTTCCATTACACTAGCTATAATCCACTACCACCCCAATGCACATGACCCATGACCTATGTTAATTACCCATTGTCACCAGTCAACTGGAATGTGTCGTTTAACATGAAGCTATAATCCACTACAACCAATGCACAGGACCCATTGATAATTACCATTGTCTACCCAGTCATGGAAGTGTCGTAACATGGAAGTTTAATCCAACTACAACCCAATGCACACATGAACCCCATGACCATGTTAAATTATCCATTGTACAGTCAGGGATGGTGCATACATGGCACTCTAAAGCAACTAAACCTCCAAATGCATATGACACTTATGATGTCAAATACATTATTAATGACTGTGACCTAAATGCACATGACCCATGACCCATATGAATTAGTCATTATCACCGGTCATGCATGGGTTCCATTACACTAGCTATAATCCACTACCACCCCAATGCACATGACCCATGACCTATGTTAATTACCCATTGTCACCCAGTCTCGCGGATGTGTTATGTGTAACATGGACCTCTCTCAAGCTAACTACAACCACAATGCACTTCGTACCCCAATGTCCTAGGTTAAGACGTTACCCCCTGTGTCACCTAGCTCATGGATGTGGGTCGCTAATTATTGACTCTCGAAGCACATAAGACAGAAACCCAATGCACCATGACTCTCATATGCTAGGTACATATTTACCCATTTCATGCGAATGTGAATAGATAGTGGTTGTAACCTTAATGTCGCCATGATATCGACATGCTACTAGAGTTACGCGATTCGTGAGTTCATTATATCGGTGCATGTGCATAGGTATCCCCGTTGAGACTGACTAGCTATAATCAATACAACCCAATGCAAATGACCCTTGTCCAATGTTAATTACCACATTGTCTCAGTCATGGATCCTGTGTCGTAACATGGAAGCTAATATAATCCACTACACCAATGTCACTATAACCCTTGACCTTGTTAATTCACACATTGTAACCAGTCTTGGATCTTGTGTAGTAACATGACACTCCTAAGCAACACAACCCAATGCATATGTACCCATTTGATGTCAAATACCTATTAATGTATGGACATTAATGCAATGACCCTTGAACCATATGAATTAATTTAGTCATGTATCATTCCGGTCATGCATGGGTTCCATTACATAGCTATTATACACTACCACCCCATTGCACTATGACCCTATGACCCATGTAATTACCCATTGTTCACCAAGTCCATGGATGTGTATTGTATACTGACCACTCTAAGCAAATACAACCCAATGCCAATGACCCATGACAATGTTAATTACCCATAAGTCACCAGTTCATAGTTGTGTTCATAACATGACACTCTTAAAGCAACTACAACCCATTAAATATGAATCACATATGATGTCAAATACCCAATTAATGAATGTGACAAGTGATAACCTTTAAGGCTACATTAAACACTCATGTATGACCAAACTTCTCCAAATCATACGAATTAATCTGTGGGTACATGACAAACTCCATAATCAATCTCTATAAAGTTTTTCCTCATTGTCATTGAGAAACTTCCATGTGATCAGTTAGTGCAGATTATTCATCCGAATTCATTATGTGTCGCTCTGTTCCTCAGTATGCGATGATGTATGCACTATCACTATATGTTAGCCACGAGTTGTGCACTTCCTCTTCTTCTCTCATGCAAGTCGCACGCTGTAGTTTAGTGAGTAACCTACTTCGCTCCTAGATGTCTTGCTAAGTGCTAGAGAATAGTTTGGAGGTGTTGAAGGTCTTGAAGAGTAGCTTTGAGGTGTTAAAGGTCCTGAAGAATAGCTTGGAGGTGTTGAAGGTTCTACAGATGGAGCTCTAGGAGAACTCATCAATTGACGAAGTTGGGTCTTTTTCCATAAAAAAAATCAACATCCAAAATTTTTTGGGGGATGCTTCAATAATCGAAAGTGCAGTAATATCAATGTCTATTGTAACATAAACTAACTTCATGCTTAAGCTATCATATTTATAAATAAAATAATCTACATGTGCTTATGTTTTCACCTTTCGCCATTCCTTTCTGGGACATGCATGTAGTTAGATTTACTCAGTGATACGTCTGTCAGGTTTCTAGTAACGATGCGTCGATAGAACTCTAGACATCTCCTCCCAAAAGTACACGCACAAAAAAAGCTTCAAATGCACATCTTCACCATCTTTTTATGGTTGTGATGGTAAGAGTGTGTGATATGTTTGTGGTTGTGATAATATCTGCTTTTATGCTATAGAAGAGTTTTTGGCGGGAGTATTAGGCGGGAGTATAGAAGAGTTTTTTCAACCTTTGCTATATTATCATGGCTAAAGGTATTTTCCTCCAATATTGTTGTGAAATATTTTGTAAAATTCATGACAATGTATCCCCCCCACCACAAAATTTTCTTGCAATCATGTACACAAATTAAGCACAGAAACACTCCTCCCTGTAAAGTTTTAAATAGGCCAAAATAACCGTGCCATAACTCCCTCTCATCTCACCACAAATCCCGTCACCACTACAGCTCTCATCACGTCTCGTCGCTGTGACTCTCCCGTCATAGACCCACCACTCCCGTCACCACTAGTAAGTATTCTTATATATGTTCCTTTAATTTTGTACACATCGTTCTAAAAAAATCGTGTTTATGATTCTCTAATTGAAAATGTATTGATTATGCTGTAAATGAATTATTATTCTAAGCTATCATCATGGTAGACAGCTTTCCCCTTTGATTTACCCTTCCCTTTGATATCCTCCTCTGGGCACTCATTCAGATCCTCACTGTCACTGCTACTTAAGTCAATCTTCTTCATAAACTGCTAAAGGAAATGAAATTAGGGTTCATGTATGGGTGATATTTATAAGGGTAAATAGGCCTCAACCATCTATATTAATTGCAACTAAAAATTGTTCTTAAGTAAATGATAAGTTTAAGGACTTAAGGGACTAAGTATTCTTAAGTACATGTCAAGTTACCAGAATCTGTTCTTGATACTTTGAGTGTTATTGGTTTTGTCACCGAAACCCTATACAACTAACGATGGGGGTGAATTGCAGGGAACTACAATCCATAATAATCTTAAAATGGCGGACTTGGACTTTTGAAAACTAAAACACAATATGCTGGCGTTCCTTGACAAAACTTTATGGGAACGTTTGATTTTGCAGACATAGTAGACTTCTTGAATGCTAGCTCTATCAGATATTCATTAACTGTAAATCCCATTGTATATGTTTCTAACATTAAGCAGTTTTGGTCTACTGCAAGACAAAACAGCTCATAATGAACACAAATATATGCCAGTTTGCTGGCAGAGTTGTCAGTTAGTTAAGAATCATCAGTCAGGAGTGATCTTCAGTTTAATGATGAGGATGGTGCTACTTGTCTAACAAATGTTGAGATTTTTGAAAACCTTGCATTGATGGGATATGAAACAGCATCTGATAAACATTCTTTTGAAAAGGCTTTATTTTCCCCTCACTAGAGATCTTATACATACCATCCTACATTGCTTGAGTTAAAATCAACGCTTGAGATATGAATTTTCAACAATATGTTAGCTTCAGCTGTTATTTTGTTTTAGTAAGGGTTCTCAAATGTTTAATTTCTCAAAATGTAATTTTTGATGGTATGTTGAGGAACTTGGATCCTAAATCTAATTTTTTTTATGTATCCAAGGTTTTTACAACTATTTTTGAACAATCAAATTAAAAATCTTTTTGTACTTAAAGACATTTATAAATAATATTTTCTTACTAAAAAGGTTTTTGCAAACATGAGAAGGAAAGGCAGATTTTCTCAGGCAAACACACCTTTGTTTTCAAAAATATTTTGGCAAATTCATGCAGAAGAGGGTGAAGGTTCAGGACAACCCTATAAACCCCAACCAACACCTTCCCCTGATCAATCCTTTCATGAAGAACAGTTATCTGATATTCCATCATCATCACAACTACAAAAGACCCAAAAACATAGGAAAGGCAGAAAATTATCAAACAGGGTTTGATATGGGGAGAAAGCAAAATGATGCTCAAGCAAAGGAGATATGCTATCTTAAAGAAGAGAGTCAAGAAGTTTGGAAACAGAGTAATAGATAAGAACTCAAGGGTTTAAAATCTTCTAGATGGGTACTTACCAAAAGAAGAAGTTTGGGATAAGAAGGGTGCATCCAAACAGGGGAGGAATTGTACGCAAGGTTAATATCTGATGAGATGACTTTGATGCTGGGTTTGATGTTGTAGGGCAATGAAGGTATAACATATGTTGGTAGGAGATGCGAGCAAGTGGTTATTGCTGTTGTTGAAGTAGTTAATGCTGGTGTTATCTGTTAGTATGCTGAACCAATAAACACTCTCCAACATCAACATACAACAACACTTATTAAAGATGATGATGTTACCAATTGCAGCTACCCTTGTGCAGATGAGTAAGACATCAAAGGCAAAATCAATTGTTTTTGAAGATGTAGAAGAATCTGCTAAGGAACAAAGAGAAGGAAAAGCTCCAATGGTTGAAGAAGATGTTCCCCCTCCAAAGAAAACTCAAAAATAGCTAGATGATTGGTATGTGCTTAAATACACATACCTTTTACCTTTAAAAACAAGCTAAAATAACCAAAAACGGACTTAAAATACCAAAGATATGCTTGTTTTGCTAATTGTATTGTGCAGGAACGATTAACCTAGAACTAGGACGGAAAAACAAAGCTTAAAAGACAAATGGACTCGGATGGAAAAGACTGTGAAAGGACAAATGCCAAATCAAAGCCGGAAAGTCAATCCAGTCAAAAGTCATCAGAAAAGTCAAATGGTCAAAGTCAAAAGTCAACCCAAGTCAACCACCTGGGGCCAAAGTCAAAGAAATATAAAGTTTTTAGGGGTGAATTGCCAAACCCTAAAACTTATCATAAAAAGAAGAAAAGAGTGAAAAGAAAAGAGAAGGTTGTTTATTTTTGCATTTGCTCAAAGTAACAAGTTGGGGTGGCAAAACTGCCAACCCCCAAACTTGTATAATCAAAAGGCGGCTTTGCAACTACTTATATAACTCTTGGGGACTTGTTTTGCCAAGTCCCCAAAGTTATATAACCACAAGGACCATGTGTGCAAATGACCAATTGACTTAGAGGGACTATTTTTGCCAAAGAGTGAAACTTTCACTCTGTTACAGCCTCAAACAGCTTTTCCCGCGTGTTTTTCCCTCTCAAACACACTCACGGGTGTTTACACCCGTTTTTACCCCATGAATCTTCACCACCACCTTGGATATTCATTTTCCCCCTCCTCCACTACCTTTCCCAGCCACAAAGTTGCCAACTTGGCAATCCCACACCCCCCAAGACCAAATTCGACGACTTGGATTGATTTTAAAGATTGAAGGGCCAAGATTAAGGGCTAGAACACTCTCACAAAACAAACACACCTGTGTTTGTGTGTCTACAAACAAGCACAGCAAAGAGAAAGAAGAAAAAAAGACCTAGCTTTAGTTTTCGGCTATAAATAGCCTTGTAAGCCATTATGGCAAATATACCAAGTTACATTCAGTTTTATTAAGTTTTAATTCAGTTTTTATTGTAGTTTAAAGTGTTTTTATGTTAATGTCTTTTATGCAATTGAAATTTTCAGTTTTAATGAAAATTTAAGTCGTTTTTACTCAATAAGCTCTCAATAAGCTCATTAGACTCGCTTTTATTAATTGACCAATAATCTCTAATTTAGCTCAAAACTTGTTATAAGCCCTTTTATACTGTTTTAAATGGAATTGAGTTCATAAATGTCCATTTGAGTGCATTTTAGAAGCATTTTTGACGTAATAAGCTCCCAAGAGACCTTACTTGAGCTTTTGGACTCTGTTTAGAGGCTGTGGGAGCAATTAGGACGGTTTTTCTAGGCCACTCACTCAGAAAGAGTCGGCCTTGGTTCTGAACTTCAATAATCCTAGGTCTAATCTTCTAAATTCTTACGTAGCTTAATTTTTAGCTTAATCCTTTAGCTAGTTTTGCTTACAATCTTTTGTAAAACACATTTGTTTATATTGTTTTTTGGCTTTTGTGAACTTTTTATTGAATATTTTTCGTGTTAATTTGATTATCTCTCACAAAACTCGTCATAAGTGTTAGTATAGATTGTAGAGAAAACTAGCTTTATTTTTCTTAATAAGCTAGAATTTTTAGTTTTAAATATCAGCTTAAATAGGTCAAAATAAATAGAAGTAGATAAAAAGTTTTCAAAGTTTTAGCTTAAAAATGGATTTTATACCCTTTGGTTTGACAGTTTTGAGATAAAAGAGGTCACCCCGGTGTCTGGGAACAAGGCTTAACAAACGGGTCAAAAAGGGTTTTGGGCATGGGTTATGGTTACTTGAGTCATTTAAGCACAAGTTTTAAGTCACTCTTAAGCAGTTTTTAAAAACACATTTTTAGTCCTGGAAGTTGTTTTAAAAGATATAGGAACCTTTTTCAACAAACTGTGAAGTTTTTTTTGTAAACCCACAGTGCTTATTTGATTAAGAAACTTGTGGTTTGGGTGTAAAGCAATTAAACATGGTGTTTTTTGTGTGTCTAACAAAGAAATGATACGCTAGATTGTCAAGAGCCTTTGTTCTTTTGACTTTATAAGTCAAAACCACCAAGTTTTTTTTGTCACAGTTTGTAAAAAAACCAAAAGCCCTTTTTCATTCACAAAAATAAGCAAGTAAAATTAATTTTCAAAAGCTCAAAATTGGTGCACAAGCCCTTTGGCTATAGCACTCAATCTGTTTGAGCTTATTTGTGATTTTAGAGCTTATTTGTCGCTTAAATTTTAAGCTGTCAAATAAGCCCTTGAACTTTGCCTTAAAGTTCCCCTGGTGCAAAAGGGGAACTTTAGGCTCATTGTTCTCAGCCTTTAAGCCAATTTAAGCCCAAGTATTTGGCTTATTTCTAGAGCATATAAGCTCTAGTATAAGCCCTCAAAGTTTCAGCTCTCAAAAGCCTCATTTGTGTGCTTATTTTTAAGCCCAAACATGCCTCTTGGCTGTTTTTAAGCCCCTTAGGCTGAAGGATTGCTTACTTTTTGACTTTGGCTTATTCAGCTTATCCCATAAGCCCCAACTGTCTCCCAAGAGTTTTCAGGATAGGTTAGATAGATTTAGTTTGCTTATTTCCTTTCTCTAGCTTATTTGTCTTAGTTTTAAGCATTTTTAGCTTCTTTAAGCTCTATTTAAGCTTTTCTGGCATAATAAGCTCCCCACAGCTTATTAGTTTAGCTTTTCCTTCCCTTTTAGCTTATTTAAGTTAGTTTAAGCCCTTTTTGCTTATTTTAGTCCTTAGCTTAGCTTATTCGACCATAAGACTTAGAAAAATTGGCCTTTAAGCCATTTTAGCTTGCTGTCAACTTTAAGCTTATTTTGTAGCTTATTATTTTGACAAAGTCCAAGTGTCTTTGTTAAAGTTGTTAAGTATAAGCTGTTCTTTAACTTTCATGTTTTAAGTTTTTGCTAAAAATCACTTTTTAATAAGCTAAAAAATAAGCCATGTCGTAAGGTTTGTTTTGTACTCTTTTTCATAGTGTAGGGTTACCCGTTTTCACACAAGTGTAAATTTAATAAAGTTAACCCGCCTACCCTTTAGTTTAGATTTGTACACTTTCTACCCTAGAGTGAAAAAAAAAAGGGGAAAGACACTTGGCCCGGGTGAGCAAGACTCGAACCCGGGACCAAGCGATACGATCCCCTTTTACAAACACACTTACCACTGCGCCCTTGGGTCTTTTTCGTTAAAGACCCAAGGCGTTTATTATTTAAGGGTGTTTTAAGCTTTTAAGCTTATAAGCTGAAAACGGCTTATTCGGGCTTATTCCTTAAGCCAATTTTGTGTCTCTTATTTTTCGTAGGTCATTTATAAAGTAAAGTATTTTTTGTAAATTTTTCAGAATTTTTCGAAATCATTTAATATTTTTTATGATTTAATTTCGTTAAAAGTTTTAAAAATTCATAAAAAATACAAAAATTATCAAAAAAATATTTTGCTTTTTTAGAAAATTTTATTTTGTCATATAGTTTGTAGGAAAAATTTAAAAGTTTTCGTAGGGTCATTTTTACAACTTTTTACTTTTTAAAGAGCGGTCCGGGTGCGGGATTTTGTTTTGACTCGTTTTTGGGTCAAACGAACTCCGTTTTCGGTCTAGTCTTTTTCATTCTTCGTTATTTGTCTCCGTAATAGTTTAGAAGTGAAATTTTTTTTCGTGTAGGTTATTTTAAAGATTTTAATAGAGTAGACAGGTTTTTCCCCCTTTTGTTCGGGATTCGGGCCCTCGTTTTCTAGTTTAATTTCATAATTTCTAGGTTTTTCTTAAACGTTTTAGTTTGTTATTGTTTAATTTGGCTTTTCCACACTTCCAATTCATTTTTCTCATTCAGACTCAAATCTTCGATTGTATCGATTTTCCATTCCAGCCTCGTTGGGGATAAACGACCCGGGAACATTCTATACTACTTCTCGGTATCATTGCTCTTGTTGATTTTTAGACTTACATATATATTTTATATTTTATTATATATTATATATATTTACAGTGTGAAAACCACCAATCAATTTTTGGCGCCGTTGCCGGGGAGGCTGTGAAGCAGACTATCGTTACGTTTGATCAATTGTTTTTGAAATTGTGAATATTTTATTTTATAAAAATATAAAAAAGTACAAAAATATTTTTCATTTCTTTTAGTATAATTATCAGATAAAAACCAAAGAAAAAAAAACCAAAAATATAAAAACATTGTCCATAAAAAAAGAAAATAAAATTCACAAATTGGTAAAATACCAAAATATAATAGCTCAACTGAGTATAATCATATTAACTTCCGGTGAACTTGTTGGTTTTCCCACTCGGAACAAAAGAATTAAAAACTTGCCTTGTGTCTCTTAAACGACGAACAGCTCCACCCACCTTGAAAATGTAAACGAAACTATAAAGGTGGAATAGAGGAGTTGTTCCTAGGAACTACGACCCGAAAGCGAGAAATAAGCTTTCGCGGCTATACTACGCCTACCCGCTCACCTGTGCGTTTATCTTTTTGAAGCTACCGTGAAGTCATAATTATTTGGTTTAAGGTTGTCTTATCTCATTGTCCGTTAAAATCAATTGTGAATTAACTTGAAAAACCAAAAAAAAAAATAGTGTAAATTTTCTTTTGTATTTCTATTTTGTGCATGGCGCACTCGTTCTCAAGCCGTACGACGTCGACAACCACAAGTTTCGACAAACTTCTATTGAATCATCCAATCGCTTGGAAACTGATAATCCTCCCATAGTTACGGATGGCTGATAATCTACTATGGCGCAATGCTCGAGAGCACCCCACCGAGGGGTAACGAGGATGCATATTTTGATTACCGGAAATCACCGCGAATAACTTTGAGATCAAGCATGGTCTTCTAATTTGTCCAAACAATGCAATTTTTTGGGAATGATAAAGAAGACCCACATGCACACATCCGTTATTTCAACAAGATCACTACTATGATAAAAGATCCGAACGTACCTAATTCGTCTGTTTAAACTTATGCTTTTGCCAGTTTTTCTCGTCGAAGGGGCAACTCCGATATGGCTAAGAAAAAGAACCCCCCTGGTGATTGAAAACATGGGATGATCTTGTTGTCGAAATTATTAACAAATTCTTCTTCCCTCCCTCTAAACGACAAATCTCAGAAATGAGAATCACGAAAAAGAAAAAAAAATTTTTTTTTTTTTTTTTCAGCAAAAATTTGATGAGACGTTTTATGAGGCTTGGGATCGTTTCAATGATCTTTTAAGGGGATGCCCTCATCATGGGTTTTCAGAATGCAAATCAACCGATACAATTCTACAATGCCCCTAAACTCAAATGATCAAGATTCCATTGAACCTGCTGCAGGTGATGGTAAACTCTTAGAAAAATGCCTCGAGAATGTTTAAAAATCATCGAGAGCAAGTCTAAAGTACGTCAGTCAAGAAACAAAGCTGTTGTAGCTAAAATGAGTACAAGCTCTTCCACCCAAGCAGTCTCATCTGATGTTGCTGAACTCAAAGACATGGTTCGGGCATTAATTCTCGATAGAAAGAACCAAACCCCAGCTTCCGCCCCCGTAAAAGCGGTTGAACAAAGTTGTGTAACTTGTGGGGGAGGTCATTCTTATCAAAACTGTCCAGCCACTAACAGCAACATGTACCATGACAATATCCAAGAGTATGTGTCCCAGGCCGCTGCGGCCAATTTCAACCAAGCTAATTCTGGTTATCGACCTCCGATGGTCTCAAATCAAATTCGACCTCCTGGTTTTCCTCCCATTCAGAATCCTCATGCAAATAGTCAAAACAATTTCAATCGAGGAAATAACTTCAATCAAAACAGAGGAAACAATTTCAACCAAGGTCAGATTTATCGACCTCCGGTTCATCAACCAGTAGTTAATCAACCAGTAGCTCATCAAGGACCTGCTCCTCAGACACACGGTGTGTCAAAAACAGATTTTGAAAGATATGTCACAGCCAATGATGCAGTGTTGAGAAACATGCAAAACCAAGGTCAAAACCTGCAATCCCAAATGGCAAATCTAACTGACATGCTTTCAAAATTTGTTACTGCTAATACAGCTTCTACTTCCGGTTCTGGAACTCTTCCTGGTAACACTGTTACCAACCCAAAGGAAGATTTAAAAGGTATCACTACCCGAAGTGGTGTTACCATCCAAGGACCGAAAGCAGTTAATCATAATGCCGAGGTGACAAAGGACACGATGCCTCCTGCTAATAACGGAAGCACCGAAGACGTCCAACCTCCTGTTGTTCAAATTCAGTCTCGTAATCCAAATCCTGAGCCCAATGTTGCTCCTGTTGTTACTCCAGTTCCTAAAGCATCAACTAAAGCATCAATTCCATTTCCATCACGAAGAAATGATGAAAGGCGCAAGGAAAAAGCTAACGACCAAATCGAGAAATTCTATGAAATCTTTAGGGATTTAAGTTTCGAGATTAGCTTTACCGATGCCTTGATGCTCATGCCTAAATTTGCTTCGACTTTAAAAACCTTGATTGGAAACAAGGAAAAATTGAGCGAATTGGCAAGGACTCCTTTGAATGAGAACTGTTCAGCGGTCATCCTCAACAAGTTACCAAAGAAACTTGGAGACCCTGGCCGATTTCTGATTCCATGTGAATTTACGGGGATTACTACATGCAACGCATTGGCCGATCTTGGTGCGAGCATTAATCTCATGCCTTATTCTGTATGGAAAAGTCTATCTCTTCCTGAATTGACCCCGACTTGCATGACGCTAGAGCTTGCAGATCGTTCAATCACTGAACCGATCGGTATTGCTGAAGATGTCTTTGTAAATGTGGGAAAATTCCAATTTCCAGCTGACTTCGTAGTTGTTGATTTTGAACCAGACCCCCGAGTCCCCTTAATTCTCGGGCGATGTTTCTTGAAAACAAGTCATGCTTTGATAGATGTTTATGAAGGCGAGATTACCCTTCGTGTTGGCAAGGAAGCCATCACATTCAACCTGGACCAAACTTCAAAATACACAGCTGATTACAACCATATGACGGTCAACAAAATCGACGTCATCGATATGGCTTGTGATGAGTATTCTCAAGAGGTCCTAGGATTTTCAAACGTGATCGCGAGTGGCAATCCCACTCCATATTTTGAGCCTATTGTTTCTACTGCTTCTCCAAATCTCACTCCTTTCGGGGACAGTGATTTTCTCTTAATGGAAGAAGCAGATTCGTTTCTTGCTCTAGAAGATGATCCAACTTCATCTGAAGTTGATCCAACTTATCAGGATCCTGAGGGGGACATCCTGATTCTAGAAGCAATTTTAAACAGTGAACCACCACCCCCCCTCCCAAATCATGAACAATATATGCCTGGAGGTAGGAAAGAACTCAAACTCTGTGAAGCTAAAACCGTTGAACCTTCCATTAATGAACCTCCCGAGGTTGAACTCAAGGAACTGCCACCCCATCTTGAATACGCATTTTTAGAAGGTGACGACAAGTTGCCTGTCATAGGGGGGGGGGGGGGGGGGGGGGGGGGGGGGGGGGGGGGGGTAGTGGGGGGGGGGGGGGGGGGAGTTGCCTGTCATTATTGCTAAAGACTTAAAAGATGAGGAAAAGGCAGCCCTTCTGAAGGTTCTTAAGTCCCACAAGCGAGCCATCGCTTGGAAACTCTCCGATATAAAGGGTGTTAGCCCGGAATTTTGTACTCACAAAATTCTAATGGAAGAGGACTATGAACCATCTGTGCAAAGTCAGAGAAGGGTAAACCCAAAAATTCACGATGTTATCAAAAAGGAGGTTGAAAAACTCCTTGACGCTGGATTGATTTACCCCATCTCTGACAGCCCTTGGGTGAGCCCGGTACACTGTGTACCTAAAAAAGGAGGTATGACTGTCATCACAAATGAAGAGAATGAGCTGATTCCTACTCGATTGGTCACGGGATGGCGAGTATGTATTGATTACAGAAAACTTAATGAAGCCACCCGAAAAGACCACTTCCCTTTACCATTCATGGACCAAATGCTCGAGAGACTAGCAGGAAATGAATAACCTACTGGTTTCCTCGATGGTTTCTTTCTCGGATAATTTCCAGATCCCAATTGACCCAAAAGATCAAGAAAAGACAACCTTCACATGCCCATACGGAACTTTTGCCTATCGTCGCATGCCTTTTGGGCTATGCAATGCTCCGGGCACGTTCCAAAGATGTATGATGGCAATCTTCCACGATATGATTGAAAAAACGATGGAAGTATTCATGGATGACTTTTCGGTCTTTGGAGACTCTTTTTCTACATGCCTAACCCATTTAGAAAAAATGTTGAAGCGGTGTGAAGACACCAATCTGTCTTTAAACTGGGAAAAGAGCCATTTCATGGTAAAGGAAGGCATTGTTCCTCTACAAAAATTTCTAAGTCGGGACTTGAGGTTGATAGAGCAAAGTCGAAGTAATAGCTGCTAAACTCCCTCATCCGGACTTTCATCAAAGGTGTCCGTATTTTCCTTGGGCACGCCGGTTTTTACCGCGATTCATTCAGGACTTTCACAAAGATTGCCGTCCTATGACTCATTTGCTTGAAAAAGAGAACTCCGTTTTGTCTTTTCTGAAGAGTGTGTCCGATTCCTTTAACAGCACTCAAAAGAAGATTGACTGAGGCTCGATCTAATTGCTCCCGACTGGGACTTGCTTTTGAACTAATGTGTGATCCAGCGACTTCGCAATTGGGGCATCCTCGGGCAAAGAAAAACAAGCACTTTCAACTATAACACTATGCTGAGCAAGACTATGAACAGGCTCAAACTCACTACACTACTACAGAAAAAGAATTACTTGCTGTAGTGTATGCCCTTTGAGAAGTTTCGTTCATATCTTGTCATGTCAAAAAGCATAGTGTATACTGACCACTTCCTGCCATCAAGTACTCTTTGCCAAGAAGGATTCCTAAGGCAAGACTGCATGCGGTGGATCTTAATTGCTCCAAGAGTTTGACATTGAAATTCAGACAAAAAAGGAGCTGAAAATCTCGCCGCCGATCATCTGTCAGACTCGAAAACCGCATCAAGACAAACCGAGAACAAAGAAATCAATGAGCATTTCCTCTCGAGACTCTTGTTCGATTGCTCTTCAAGAACAAAGTACCCAATGGTTTGCAGATTTATGCAAATTACCATGGCGGGGAAATTCGTGATTAAGGGAATGACATCCCAAAACAAAAAAATAAATTCTTAAGGATGTCAAACACTATTCTGGGATGATCCTTCCTGTTTAAGATCTTGCTGATCAGGTGATAAGACGTTGTGTTTCTGGCCAAGAAGCTTTAGACATTCTCAAAGCTTGTCACAGTGGACCTACTGGGGGACACTATGGTGCCAATTACACAGCAAGAAAAATCTTCGATTCAGGATTCTATTGGCCCACCATCTACAAGGATGCCCATGACTTTGTCACCCGTTGTGACATTTGTCAACGTCAAGGAAAAATTACGCAACGTGATGAGATGCCACAAAACTCCATCCAAGTTTGCGAAATCTTTGACATCTGGGGCATTGATTTTATGGGGCCGTTTCCGTCTTCAAGAGGAAACAACCCAAAGGTTAAACATACTCGTGGCTGTTGACTATTTGTCAAAATGGGTCGAAGCAAAAGCGCTCCCCACCAATGATGCCCGAGTTGTCTGTAAATTTTTGAAAACTCTCTTCTCTCGATTTGGTGCACCCCGAGCTATCATAAGTGATCGCGGAACTCACTTCTGCAATGACCAATTTACAAAGGTCATGCTTAAGTATGGAGTAACTCATCGTCTCTCCACCGCGTATCACCCACAAACAAGTGGGCAAGTAGAGGTGTCAAATCGTGGTAAAACGTATTCTGTGAGAGAAACCGTGGGAGAAAATCGTGCCTCCTGTTCGATAAATTAGATTGATGCTTTATGGGCCTTCCCGCACAGCTTACAAAACACCCATCGGTGTACACCATATAAGTTGGAAACGGAAGGCATGCCATCTACCGATCGAGCTAGAACAAAGCCTACTGGGCTCTCAAGCATACAAATTTTGATGTTCAAACTGCGGGTGATCACAGGAAAGTTCAACTGAATGAACTAAATGAACTTCGTGATCAGGCCTACGAGAACTCTCTGATCTATAAAGAGAAAACCAAGAGGATACACGATGCTAAGATCAAAAACCGCGTTTTCAACGTTGGTGATCGTGTCCTCCTCTTCAATTCTAGACTGAAGATTTTCTCGGGCAAATTGAAATCCCGTTGGTCTGGACCATTCACCGTTGTCCAAGTTTTTCCTTATGGCACCGTCGAGCTATCTCAAAACTCCGGGCCCAACTTTAAAGTGAATGGTCATCGTATCAAACATTACTTTGGAGGGGACGTACCAACCGAGGTTGTCCCAGATCTCCAAACGTTCCCCATGGACCAATAAATTCGGGGGACGGGTCAAGCGTCGGGACCCTAAACAAGCGCTTCGTGGGAGGCACCCCATGCTTATCCGTAGTATGTAATAAATAAGTGTTTTTGTGTGAGAAGGTTTATATTTTCCATTACCCGTGTTCTGTGTGCTTTGTATGTCCAGGTATTCCCGGATTGTGAAGGCTCTCGATTCTGTCATTTTTAACTCGAGCTTCACATCCTCAGCTTCATTTAGGGAATCCAATATCCTTATCTAATCGACTAACGTTATATCTTTTGGCACACTTTATAAACGGCCTTAGATTTACGTAGGAACCCCTTTGAAACATCGAGGACGATGTTTAGTTCTAGTATGGGGGGGGGGGGGGGAAAAATCTTCGATTGTGATTTTGGGCCTGAGTCGTTGTTATCACGTAATCCCGTTTTACCACCAAATTTTTGCAAAAATACAAAAAAAATGAAAAAATTTAAAAAAAAATTTCAAAAATAAAATAAGTGTTTTTGTCTTTTTGGGTAGAGTAAGAATAAATTTTTGACTCGATCGGGCGTGTTGAGCCCTAGCTAGTTCTTTTAGGGCCAAAGCTTCCATCGAAATTCTAATTGTTTGAATTCTAAGTGAAGAACGAGAAATGATATAGTTAAAGATAAGTTTATGTGTCAACAAGATTCGTCTAAAAACTTATATAAATAACTTGTGTTCTTTTTCTCCCATAAGCTTCTAATCCGCCTAATCATACGTGTTCGATTTAATTCAGCTAAGTCAATCGATGTTTTCAGAAAAAGCTTCAAATTTGTGACTTGATTCTTTAAAAGCAAAAGTTTTGAAAAGATTTAATGCCAAATAAGCATAACATTTGGATTATATGGAGCAAGTAATAGATGTGTCGTGATATCCCACTCCGCTAACCACGAGGTGGGGGTTCAAACTAAGACATCTTTGCTTCTAGGGACTTGGTGTGTCGTGATATCTCACTTGGAAGAAAGGTCTAGGTGAGGGTTCAAACTAAGACACTAATCCTTAGCCATATTAGGAAGAAGGTGTTGATGTGATTTCCCACTACGCTAGCAACGGGGTGGGTTTTCAAACTAAGAACACCGGACGTTGGTTGTGATATCCTACTAGGGAGCGAGGCCTAGGTAGGTGTTCAAACTAAGCAACGCATTCCTAGCTAAAAAAAAAAAAAAAAAAATAATAATAATAATAATATAATTTTGAAGTTCTATAAAATCAAGTTGCAAAGTCTTAATAAATTGTTGCTTTGAGTCACGATTCATTTTGTGACTATGAGAATAAGTTGATCTATGGTTGAGTTAAATCGAGCACACACACGTAATCATTTATCCATGTCGGGAGTTCAAAAGTTCACAAGTCATAAGTATGAGGGCTTTACACCTAAACTTATATCGACAATGATCTCGTTTAATTGCTTGGCTTAAGACTAGTGAAAAATCGGGGACGATGAAATTTTCCGTCAGGACATCCGTAGATCATTCTATGGACGTTTCTCACTCTATGATCCCATTGTGAGTTAAATAAGAAAGACAAACCATTCAAAAATCCAAAAAAAAATTAGAGTAGTCAATGTACATACAAAATAATGGTGTTAATCGGGATTTGTCGAAGCTATTGATTCTTTCCTTTGACGAACACTTTGCTACTTTTCAAAGTTATTAGTCGAGGGAGATTAAGATTCTTAGTTTTCGTTAATGCTTACTTCATAGCATTGCGTGAGGACACGGCAATACCTTAGTATGGGGGATTTTGGTATGTGCTTAAATACACATACCTTTTACCTTTAAAAACGAGCTGAAATAACCAAAAACGGACTTAAAATGCCAAAGATACGCTTGTTTTGCTAAATGTATTGTGCAGGAACGGATAACCAAGAAAAGGACGAAAAACAAAGCCAAAACGACAAAACCGGACTCGGAATGGAAAAGCTGTGAAGGACAAAGCCAAAGCAAAGCCAAAGACCAGAAAAGTCAAAGTCAAAGTCAACTCAACAAATCAACAGTCAAAATCGGAGCCGTAATTGAAGAATACTATTGGTTGCAATCTCAACCCATCTGATGGGCCGGGAAAGCCCAATAGTATATTGATGAAGACTGTGAAGACCAAATGGGCCCTCAATCAATGACAACAGCCCATTTGTGTGCAATTGACAGAGACTATGAAGACTTTGAAGGCCCGATCCTAGCCCTTGAACAAGCCAATCTCAGCCATTGTACACACAAAACCCACCCAAACCTTATTGGGCCTTAAAAAGCCCAATAACATAAGCCTAAACCTTATTGGGCCCAGACACACTTAATTGGGCCCAATACAAGCCCACAAACCCTTATTGGGCCCAAGCACACCCAGTTGGGCCCAATACATAACCCAAAGCCCATTACTGGCCCAATACCCTCTTTTTATAAAACATTAGGGACTTAAAATGTCATTTTAAAAAGAGTGTTTTATTAAGAAAAATAGGTAAAATAAAGAGAGGGACTATTTTTGCCATTCCACCAAACTTTTATCTTTTAAAAACCCTAAGGGACCAAAACTGCCATAAAGGTAAACTTTCTTTTTTCTTTTACTTTTAAAACACAAGGACCAGTTGTGTAAATTTTAAAACTTATATTAACTAAAGAAAGGTGGTTAAGAATAAGTGAAAAAGAAAGAATAATCCAGGGGTCCTTTTTGCCAATTGGTGAAACATTTAAACCTGCAGTATGCACTGTTTATCTCCTCAAGAGATTTCCCGCCAAGGCCTCAAAAGCCTCAAACCTCACATGATACCACTCGTTCTTTTACCCAACCTTCCCTTAATCCAGTCCCAACCTAAACCCACCTTCCACTACCTCTTAATCTTGCCATGTTGGCAATCTCACCAAGCCCGAGCAACATCAATGGTGGATATGGCTTTAAAAGTAACACAAAAAGGATCAAAGGGCTAGGAATGGTTGCTGAGCCTTCAACTCACACAAGAAACACAAAGAAAGAAGCTGTGAAGACCTTGAGGCTTATATAAATTCAAGAAAACACAAGCCGAACCACACACTAGTTTTACTTAGCTTTATTTTTATTTAAATCTTAATTAAATTGTAATTGAAAGTATCAGTTCTTGTTTTTAATGTATGGTTACTGTTTTTAAGCAATTTAATGCAAGTTTAAAGTTTATTTTGAAGTTTTTAAATTTCCCAATTGTCCACTCCTTGAAATTCTGTGCGTAATTGTTAAGAAACTTGTGTTTTTCTTGTTGCTAAACAATTCACTAGTCCTAATATCAGCTTGTTAAATTAATTTTGAGTTTAAACCAAAGAAAAAGGGAAATTCGACTTATTAAATGAGGATTTTGGTAAAAAGCTAAAATGGGTCATATGGGGGTGTGTTATGGGTCACAAGCACTCAGCCACCTTTGGCTGAGTGTGTTTGCCTAATTAGACCAAAGTAATCACAAATTTTAGTATTAAATTAAGCTTTAATGAGCCTTTCTCTTTCTGTCAGATTTTCACAAAAAAAAAATAAGCTTTAAAGCTTAAGCTGCTAAGACAGCTTAAGCAACACATTTTTGAGCTCATTGTAATCACCAAAGACCCAATTGTTAAAAAGCCCTTAGTTCTGTTCCTTTTTAATTTGACAGAATAAGTCAAAGTGTGACCTATGCATTTTCTTTGAAAACCTTGACCTTTGAGCTTCAATATCAGCAGGATTAAGTGTGATTTAGCACCCCTTATTTTGGAAATAAGCTCATTGACCATCAATTTTTATCTGTTTGGGCTTGGTTGGGGGTAAAAAGCACATTTGTGCTTATTTGCATAAGCCAAAAGTACCCCTTAAGCCACTGTTGCCCTCCCCTGGTGCAAAAAGCACTCTTTCAGCCATCTTTTTCTTTGAAAATAGATTAATAAGCACTAGATTATTTTGTAGTTTCATTAAGCCCCTAGGTAGACCTTTATTTCCCCAAAATATTGTAGCTTAATTTCCCCTCTAGGGTAGCTTATTTAGGCTGCAAAGTAGCCCTTTTTCTGTTTTTTTTACAATTAAGTCAAGTTAGCTTATTCTTGTTTCAGCTTATTTTAGGGCTTAATCTTGCTGCATTTAGTTAAAATAAGTAGAAATAGCTTAGTTAAGTTAATTTAATCACTTTTCAGCTTAATTTGAGCTTTTAAGCCCCAAGAAAAAGCCAAATAAGCTTATAAGTTTCTGTCAGCCCAAAAGCTCACATTTTTAGCTTATTTAGTCCACTACAGCTTATACTCCTTTTATGAAAAATGTTCTCCTAAGTCCCCTTTACACTTTCTTCTTTAGCTTTTTCTAATATGCACTATTGGACTCTTCTTGTAATCGGGGTCCACTTCAGGGACCATGTGTGTAATTTTCTTCTTTAAGTTAGGCATTGTTAGTCCCCTTTGTTAGTTAGCTTGTTACCCCGTCAGTCCTTTTGTCCTTTCACTGTTAGTCCTTTAGTTTTAACAACAGTTAGCTTTAGTTAGTTATTTAATTTAATTTAATTTAGTTTTAGGTTTAATTTTAATTAGTTTAATTAATATAAAATGCTACAGTAACTTTTAGGGCTTTTTATATTTTTAGATTCCTCAACTTTTTCTTTATTTAATTTGATTTTTTCAGATTTTTTGTAATAATATTTTCTGTCTTTTTCTATTTAATTAGTTTTAATTAGTTTTTAATTCTTAAAGAAATTCATAAAAAAATACAAAAATTAACAAAAAATATTTTCATTTTAAATAAAATTTATTTAATAATCATTTATTTTATATTAAAAAATAATAAAAACTTATGAGGGTAATTTTGCTTAAAATTCAGTTCCGGGCCCGTGTACGAGCCCGAATTTTTCGTTTCTTACCGTTTTGTTCGTTTTTGAACTCCGTTTTTGAAAATCTTTACATTTTCTTTTAAGTTAGAATATTTTTGATTTATTTAAATTTTAAAAGTAATTTTATGACTTTATTTTATGTAAAAATTTATGTTTTTAGCTTCGATTAAGTTCTCGGTAGTCTATAATTGTATGTTTAATTTAGTTAATTAATTTTAATTATTTTAGTTAAGTATTTTTAGCCTAATTACGTTCCCCGTAGATTTCTTAGGATTTTCATGCCATTATTATGCCCCGTATTTAGGATTTTTCCCGTATAACTAATTTTTTGTTCCCCTGTAGTATATTTAAATTCCATTTTCCCCACTGCTTGTTTTCCTGTAAATAATTTTAGTTTTCTTTAATTAATTTTAAGTTTATCTAGTAAATATCCAAAAATCAATTGTTTCTCAATTCAAATCATCAATCATTCGTATCGATTTACCATTCCAGCCTGTGGGATTTACGACCCGGGAAAACTCTTATACTACTTCTCGGTATCATTAGACTTTGCTTTTAGACAACCTTACTATATATATTTATTATTTTTTTTATATTATATGTAATTTTAAGTATATCAGATAAAAATAAGGGTCAAAAGGAATCTTTAACAAAAATTCTATGGTCATGCCAAAAGAATAGATGTTAGTTCGATAAAGAACAAGGATAAGAGATTTCCTTATTTATGAAGAGAAGATTGGAGACCATCGATGGAAATTGTAGGAATTGCTTTGTCCTTCCACAATTTTGAACCATGAAGCTTCCAAAATCCGGAAAACCTAGACAAAAATCACAAACAACCAACAAGAGACGAAAAAGAACAAGCTTCCTCTCTTTTTACATTGTTAGCTCAAAAACATCTCTAAAACGGCTTAGTTTTTGTTAACCGAGTACAAGCTATACTCGCCCCCGAATTAATTTGTCCTTGGGGAAGCAAAGAAAATAGAAAGAAAATGAAAATAAAAGGATAAGCATGGGGTGCCTCCCACGAAGCGCTTGTTTATTATAGAGTCCCCTTCGCTTGACTCTTTCCCCAAACTAGGTTTTTATGGTGGGTAATAGCAATGGTGAAGAAAATCCAAGAGGTGGAAACCTCCCCAAACTAAGGATGAAAGATATACCAAAGCATTTTTGATTCCGGGTTCAAAAAACTTTTTAGAAAAGATTTTCAAGAGAGAAAATGTGAACCCGAAAAATGCTTTGGTAACATTAAAGTCCATTAAGGGTGGGTGGAGTGGGTCAAAAACATCAAGAGTCAAAAGAGCTTTAGATGGAGCTAACTCTTTTGAACTCTTGTCCTTAAAAGCATCCTTGTCAAAAATACCCGGTTTAAAAATCTTATCCTCATTAATTGTTGAGAATAAAACATCACCTACATGAAAATCCAAATCATTTCCTTCAACATGACTTGACCCACCGGGTTCAAGTTCATCACTTAAGCTCTTAAAAACATTTGAACTTGATTTGTCAAAATCTTTGGTTTTATCACTATCAACATTCATTCTTTCAAAATCCTCTCCATACAAAATTCTTTTCCACTCATCATTGTTAGAATCTATCTCAAAGAGATCATCATCATCATCAAAATCATCCTTTGGTAGAGACTCAATTGAGGGTTCAGAATTCACTTTCGGAGAAATTTGTTTAGATACCTCAATAGAAATGTTTTCCTCGTCATCTTCAAAAAGAGGGTTCAAATAACTCTTAAGAGCCTCCTCATGAACCTCCTCCTTAAGAATTGACTCATCATTTCTAGAGGGAAAATCATCTTCTTTCTCAAAGAGGGGGTTTGAAAAAGTCTTAAAACTTTGGAAATCATCACAAGAAGGAAAATCACAATCTTTTCCAATTTTGGACTCTCTTGGGATTGGAATGAGAATCTCTTTGTCTAATTCTTTGTTTGGAATAAAATTAAGATCCTCATTCCCCATTTTGAAAGAGTCCTCAAAATTATTGTTTGGAAAGATGTGTGAAATTGCACTTATGGAAGCTTTTTTCGGAGAATGAATAACTCTTCCTTGGTTAGTGATTTTAAACTTATCTAAAAAACAAGCCTTTCTTCTAGCGACTGGGTCAGAAATTCCCTTAAGTTCTTCCTTTTGTTTAATAATGTCACCCAGAAGAGATTCAAACTCGTCAACAATAGTAGATGTTGTAGAATCATCATTACTCTCAGGTTCACAAACATCTTTGACCCGGTCATCATAAACATCCATCATGTGGATTGACTCATTGTCTTGACTACCATCCGGTTTAAAAACTATTCTTTCCAAACCATCCCTTATCACTAGCTCTTCCCCGTGAACATCAATTAAGACCCGTGCGGTTCTTAAGAAAGGTCTACCAAGTATCAAAGGAACACGAGGGTCTGCAACAAAGTCTAAAATCACAAAATCGACCGGGAAGTAGAATTTTCCGACCTTTACGAACACATTTTCGGCTATCCCAAGGGGTTTAATTGTTCGTAGCTATTTTCTAGAACCATTCTAGTACTTGTAAGGTCAGGAAGTCCAAGTTTTTTCCAAATAGACAAGGGCATGAGATTGATACTTGCACCTAGATCCGCTAGTGCCAAGTAATTATCAAACTCCCCAAAATCACAAGGAATGAGAAATCGTCCTGGGTCACCAAGCTTTTCGGGAAGCTTTTTGAGAATGACCGCGGAACAATTAGCATTCATTGGTGTCTTTGCTATCTCATTCAACTTTTCTTTGTTTGACAACAAAGCCTTTTTTTAATCAATCTTTTGATACTTAGGCACTAAGATCAAAGCATCTGCCAAAGTAATGTCCACGTGAATCTTTTTGAACATTTCCCAAAACTTTTGGATTTGCACTTTATCATTTTCACCTTTCTTTTCATGTTCTACCCTAGAAGGATATGGAAGACGGTTCTTTTTAGAAGGTTCTTTTGAAGGTGGAGAATTATCAACTTGAGCAGAAGAAGGCTCAGGAGAAATTGGACTGCTCACCGGTTTAACCGGATCTTGAGATTTTTGGATAACCGGAGGTTGGATGTCTTTGGTGCTCGGTAGCACCTTATCCTTGGTCACCTCGGTTTCCTTCTCAGTCAAAGGTTCATTCTCATCATAGAGAGGTGGTGGAATTGGTGGAACCGGTGTGTAAGAAAGTCCGCTTCGAGTCGTAATGGCTCTAACTTCACCCCTTGGGTTTGTGATGGTATTACTGGGTAAAGTTCCTGAACTTGATGTATTGTTATTTCCCATTTGCTTTTGAAACATGTTAAGCATCATATTCTGAAAATTTCTTTGTTCATTTTGAAAATCTTGTTGCTCCTTTTTGAAATCATTCAAATTCTTTTGCAAATTATTCAAAGTAGCATCATTCGCTTTTGTATAAGCCTCAAACCTTGAGTAAGTAACCGGAGCTTGTGTACTCGGGACTTGATAAGCTTGAGCTTGTTGTGTTAAGCCCGAGTTAGCTCCATGGTTAACTTGATTGGTTTGGTTTACATTTCTATTCCCATTGTACCCTTGATTCCCATTATATCCTTGATTAGCATTGTATCCTTGATTAGGTCTAGAGGCTTGTGGATTGGGCTGATTAAAGCCTGGTGGTCTCATTTGGTTTGCCAAGTTAGAAGTACGGTACCCGGAATTTCCATTTTGAACAAAATTACCAACCGAAGCGGTTTGTTGAAATTGTTGGAAATTATCATGATAAACCGGGTACTCATAACTTCCTCTAGTCATTGGGCACACATTAAAACTATGATTACTACCACAAGTGGTACACCTTTCCTCAACCGCTTTAGTCGGAGCGGGAGTAGGTACAAAAGCTTTCATCATGTTTTTCATCTCATTCATTTCATTCCTAAAGGTCAAAGAAGGTGGAGGTGCATTCGTACTCACTCGCATCACGACGTTCCGTGAACATCTAACTTTGGCTTTGTTCTCTATGATTTGTAGCCCTTCGGTTGGACTTTTGTAGAGAAAATTTCCATCGGCAGCAGAATTAAGAGAATCTTAATCATTGTAGCTCAAAGAATTATAGAATGTGTCTAATTGGTGCATGAGTGAAAAACCATGGTGAGGACACTTCCTTAGAAGTTCCTTGAAACGCTCCCAAGCTTCGGAGAAAGATTCTTGAGCAATTTGACGAAAATTCGTAATTTCGTTCCGAAGATTGGTGGTTTTTGATGGTGGGAAGAAAAAATTTATGAACTTAGAAACTAAGTCATCCCATGTGAGAATGGAATTTGGGGGTTCTTTTTCTAGCCATGTTTTGGCTACCCCATCAAGTGAAAATGGAAAGAGAAGAAGTTTGATGGTGGTGTTAGGTACATCCGGGTACCTTTGATTGTTTGTAATACTCTTTGTCTTTTTCCCGTTTCTTGTCGATTTTTGATCGTTTTTGCTTCTTTTTGTCTTTTCAATCCTTACCTGCACAA
>BQNB010001161.1:62540-98733 GCA_026074375.1 Tanacetum coccineum
AAAGTGCACAAATCGAGTCTAGAGCCAGAAGAGATCAAAGTATAAATCTCAATAGGACACAATGTCAAAATACACTTGTTGAACACCATAAAGTTCACAAGTTGTAACAAAGAGTCCTACGCATTATCCTTGAGATCTTGCCAGAACATCTGAGTGATACTTAAGTATTCACAGTGAAGATGGAAATCCTGCTTGAGCCAACATCAAACAAGCTCTTGGTAGGTGACTTGCAAGATTCTATATGAATCAAGCTTGTGATAACTGGATATCAATTTTGGTCCAGTAAATGAATTGACGACTTAATCAGAAAGATAGTAACTATCTGATTCACTCTTACCGTGTTGTCTGCTTTGAGACGTTCCGGTAATGAGAACTAGCAAGCATGGTGAATCTAATACATCTGTGTTAGAAGATCCTACGCTTTGAGCTGGAAACCCTGTCAAGGAGATTCTTTGAATCTACCTGATCACAGGTATAGTATTTATACTATAAAACGGGAAACCGGAGGTTAATGCAACCGAACTCAAGATGAATGACAAAGCCAAATTCATCTTTTATTGCTAACTGTCTTATTTTAGGTTTAGACGATGGTGTTGCAGCCTCATTCCAGTGAAGTCGGATTCATAAACCACATGCTCATACTCAAGCTTTCAAAGTCAAAAAGATAAAGGCTCAAGATCAAGATCACAAAGCATGAATGAACAAAGCCATTACAAACAAGACAAGACCAAAACAAGGCAAAGCATAAACGTCAAAAGTCATATCTTCAACGTCAGGGGAGACAATGATAAAACAAAGCAAACTCCTACAAGAATGTTATCGGTCTTATAAAGTCAAATTGGGTCTTGTAAAGTAATAGGCTAGTCGGGTTCAACGGGCTTGGATTGTAATCTAATATTGTTCGTGTTTCGGGCTCAAAGCCCAAGATATGCCAAGCCCGGCCCAAGTAGAAAAGCCCATATGCCTACATGTTGGCTAGGGGTATAAAAGAAACCCTCTCCACACATGGAGAGGGTGTTGGTTGCATTTGTCTCACTTGTAACTCACCACTTTCTCTCTCTAATCTAACATTCCAAGTTTTCTCTCTTCCTTTCTTCTCTTCTTCATTTCCGGCTTATCAAATGGCTTATTTGGGTTTTGCTTATTGTTGTGTTTGGATCATATTGTAGGATAACAACAATGTTCAACTTAAGTATAGGGGAAATAAGCCTTGGAAACTATTCCTTTAATTTCCATTTGCTTTGTCCTTAAAATGACGGGTAATATATCGAAACATATCGTAAAAGGTAATTTTGACCAAAATTTTAAAAAAAATTATGACACGTACCGACGAAAACCGAGTATTAATAGCGTCTCATGGATAGGAATTTATATGACTAGCACAAAACCCTCAGAATTCCACCCCAAAAATGTGAGGTTCGCCTTTACATCTATAGGAATTTGGGTATCCATTTTTGATACCCAAGATAGTTTATGCCTTTAGCTAGTTCGAGTTAAGGTCCGAATGCAGTCATATGTGTCTATTCCGTCGTTACGGATGTGTCCGTATGGTCTTTATCACCTTTTCTGGAACATTGGTATCGGTATTAAATTATATGAGTGTACCGGTAGTGTATTAAATTCTAGAACTTGTTTTTATGATGCATCTCGAGACCGCATAGTGAGTATTAGGATTTGCTAGATAAGAGGCACTAGGATTAACCCATGTTTAAAACCTATAATTGTTATTATGGTCACCTCGATCATATAACTATCCCATACCTTTGCCATGCACTCTTTTTTAGTGCAGGATACCCCTTGTACAACCCTCAGGGCCTATCCTTTTCATGGTTCTTGTAAATTTATGGTTAATCCGGACTATTAATGAAGAGCATTGTTAACCCTACAACCAATCGCTACACCTAAATTGCTTTAGCCTACCTTGTATGCACTCGCTTTTAGTACATTATTGTTTTAACCCAAAGTTAATTATTGAGTACACGGTTGCTAAGTCCTTATCCTTGTAATACAGTTTTGAGATGATTGGGATTCATGGTAGTATTTATCTTATGAAGAATTAGGGAAGAAGTAATACATTACCCCCAATAGATCTCAATAAGCTCCATGTTATGTTGATCCACCAAAATTCGGGTCATTAGTTAGATTGTAATTATCGAGTATGTAAAAGTTCAAGTGTAGGGGTGTATCTATAAACCCCCATGATGTATTATATGTTTAAGCAATGGTAGGGCAAAAGTGTACTAAAAATATATATATAAAAAAGTGAAAAAAATGTACGGGCTGCCATTTGCTTATGTTTAATGTTTATCATAGAGTTAAGAAAAGAAAAATAAAGAGATTTATGTAGAGTTTTGTAGAGTTTGTATATCTTGTCGGATTCTTTGGCTTAGCAACCAAACCAGCGTGTATTCTTATAAATAATTAGCTAAACCTTTCACCCCAAATTCACCCAAAAGTCACCCCCAAATATATCCCATCTGTTTTCGTTTCCATTAATGTAATCTTACGCCTACACATCACAACCCTTTAAAAGACCTCTTTGATAGTAATGATTAATACTTGCGCCTAGCGGTAGAGGTTTGATCCTTTACCAAGCCTATGGTAATTTATATGCTATGACTAGGTAATGAGTGTTAATTTTTCGTTTCCTATAGTTATTATAATTTATTATACACCCGAGAGAAAGAGAGAATCCAAACACTTATGTGAGGTGCTAGTATATGCTTTCCGTGCTTTTAATTACAAGGTCTAGAAGGTTTTGTCTTAAACTGCTTTTAAAAAGTAGTTTAAATGCCCCCAATATTGCTATTGTCTAGGTAGAAAAGTCCATTTGCTTGAGGATAAGCAAATCCTAAGTGTAAGGGTATATGATGAGATGTCATTTTATACACTATTTTAGGGTCATTTAACCCCCTAAATCATGAAAATATGTCCAGATTATGTGTTTAATCGTTTGTTTTCAAGTTTTTATCACTTGGATGATATTTGGAGGAAATACACGTGACTTGGGCTCATTTGGGGAAGAAACGGACAAGACTACGGACCTACACCAAAATCTCTTAAAGAATGATTCAAACAGAGCGTCAAGACAGCGTCACAGGCTTCAAGTGACGTTGTTGTAATTTTTGTAGTGACGGCGTCGAGGATCTGACGATGGCGTCAGGACACAACCGACTTAAATTAGATCTAGAAGATTCGACATGGTGACGGCGTCGCAACCACTACTTGACCCCGTCGCGACGCTTTTTTTATAAATACAAAACCGATTTTAGGGTTTTTAGTGTGTAACTTTGTATAACTTTTGGGGGACGAACCTTGTTAGGAATCGAGAAAAGACTCAGTCACACCTAAAATACATAGCTTGTAGGTCTTATATAGTTTTTGGAACCTTATTAAGGTAAAAGGGCCAAAACCTATAGGAAGCCCATCAAGCCCACTATGTGGCCGACTATATGCTTGTATAAATACCCTCTCCATAGCTTGGAGATGGTGTTGGTTGGTTTCACTTCTCACACATACTTTAATCTAATATTGCTCTCTTCCTTTCTCTCTTTAGAAACCTTCCTCCCATCCCTTTCTCTTTCTAAGTTCTTATTGATTGATTAAGTAGTTAGATAAATATCTCATTTTATACAATTAGTATCAAGAGCCATGAGGGTGATTAAGAAGGTCTTATGTGCATTTAGTTTGGTTTTTTATTCGTTCATGTGGTTCGAACCTAAACAAAAAGTTTTCATTTTTTGTGGGTTTAAAACCATAACGGTTTCATTTTTATAACTCTATTATCTAAGTCTTAGTTAATTGTACAAGAAAACTTTGAAAAACATCAAAAAAATTCATCTTTTTAAGGTTTTTGGTTCAAAAGTGTTTTTGTGTCCAAAATCTTGATCTGAAAATTTTTGTGTTAAAAAACTTTCAAGTTTGTGTTTTTACGGTTCTACTAGTCTTAGAATAGTAAGTTGTATAAGAAAAATCAAGTAAAAACGTCAAAAAATAAATCTTTAAAGTGTTTTGAAAGCTTTTTGGTTCGAAGTCTAGTAGGCGAATTATACATCTCAGTCGAATTATACCATCCAGTCGAATTATACTAAGGCGAATTATACGGTTTACCTTAGGCGAGTTATACATTTTATTCCTTGCGAATTATATTGTTGTTTACTTAGGTGAATTATACAGTGGTTACCTTAGGCGAATTATACGATATTGCCTTAGGCGAATTATACGTGTTCTCTCTTAGGTGAATTATACCATTTGCTTGGGAGAAGTATACTATTTGATTGGGAGAAGTATACCATTTGCTTGGTAAAAGTATACCATTTGCTTGGGAGAAGTATACCATTTGCTTGGGAGAAGTATACCATTTGCTTGGGTGAATTATACCATTCTCTTAGGTGAATTATACCACTTCCATTGGGTGATTTATATGGTTTTTCTTTGATTTCTAAATCCCGTGAAAGATTAACTTATTTTCCCGGTTTTATCAAGAATTGTAAAATCCTGTGTAATTCCATTACTTCATCACTTAAACATACATCATTTTAACACAACAACCTCTAATCACTGAACGATTAAAAGTTATCTTTTCTTATTTAATTAATCAATTCAAAATGACAACTTTAGCAGAATTCATGATTATAGCCGGTGCAGACAACCGTCCTCCCATGTTGGAAAAATATATCTATGACTCTTGGAAGACTCGAATGATACTATACATAGAAAATAGGGAGAACGGGATAATGATTCTTAACTCATTACTAAATGGTCTACTTGTATGGCCTACTATTGATAAAGAGAATGGTACCACTAGGAGAAATAATTATGAAGAACTTTTAGTTGCAGAGAAACTCTAAGCTGACTGTGATCTTAAAGCTACCAACATCGTTCTTCAAGGTCTTCCACTGGATGTGTAAGCCATCGTAAATCATCATAAAGTTGCCAAAGAGATATGGGATAGAGTTAAGCTTCTTATGCAAGGCATAAAATTATCATTACAAGAAAAGGAATGTAAATTGTATAAAGAGTTTGATAAGTTTTCATTTGTAAAGGGTGAAACACTTTATCAGTACTACTGGAGATTCACTTAACTAATCAATAACATGAACGTCATCAACATGTTAATGAGACCAATTCAAGTGAATACAAAGTTTTTGAACAATCTACCGCCAGAATGGAGCAAATTTATGATGGATGTGAAGTTGGCTAGATATTTGCATACTACAAACTTTGATCAGTTGTATTCATATCTCGAACAACATGAGACACATGTGAAACCCTCTTGATGCGTGAATGGTAACAAGATCCTCTTGCATTTGTTGCCAATTTTAATCAACCACCTTCTCACATTACCAACTATCATTCTTAATACAATGCTACACAGTTTCCTCAACAGTCAAACTCAATGATTCCACAAGTTCACTCTTCTCAATCATATTCACCAATGTATGCAGCACCTCATCTATCACAACCACAAATCAGTCATTCATCCATTCCACCATCACATGAATACCAGTCTCATATGGATTATCAAACCTCATCTATTCTACAAATTGCTTATCATTCACCTCCAGTTTCAACTCAACCAATGATTGAGTTTCATCAATTGGACTCAAGTCTTGCTGTTTCTGTGTTTTCTTAAGGAGATGATCCAATTGCCTGTCTCAACAAGGCAATGGCTTTCCTGTCAGCTGTAGCTACTTCAAGGTTCACTTTAATCAACAATCAACTTCGAACTTCCTCTAATCCGAGAAACCATACCACCATTCAAGACGACAAGGTTACTATGCAACAAGTTCAAGGGAGGCAATGATAAAGTTATGTTGGTGTTGGCTATAAGGGTAATGCTACTAGTTCGGGGGGAAATAATGCAGGAGGGCAGGCAAGGGTTGTTAAATGTTATAATTTTCAAGGTGAAGGAAATATGGATAGGAAATGCACTCAGCCTAAGAGGCCAAGGAATGTTGCATGGTTTAAGGAAAAGGCAATGTTGGCTGAAGCACATGAATCTGGTCAAATTTTGGATGAAGAGCAACTAGCATTTATTGCAGATCCAGGCATTCTAGATGGACAAGCTTCTCAAACAACCATTCCAAACACTGCTTCTTTCCAGACTGAGGATCTAGATGCTTATGATTCTAACTGTGATGATGTCTCTAATGCAAAGGTGGTTCTGATGGCCAATCTTTCCAACTTTGGTTCAGACGTTATCTCAGAGGTACCTAATTCTGAATCCTATCATAATGATTTGGACAATCAAAGTGTGCATGCCATGCAGGATTTTGAACAAACAATAGTTGTTGAGTTTACAGATAATGAGATAACAATTGATAGCAATATCATTTCGTACTCTCAATATTTGCTAAAAACGCAATAGGCAGCTGTTCAAGATACTAATTTGTATGCACAACAAGATTCAATGATTTATCTGTGATTGAACAAATGTCTGAACAAATGATTAATCATATAAATAATTAGGAAAAGGTTAATCAAGAAAAGAATAATGAATCCTTAACCGCTGAGCTTGAGAGATATAAAGAACGAGTCAAAACATTTGAACAGAGACTTAATATTGATTTAAGCACTCGTGAAAAAATTATCAATTCTTAAATGGATGATATGATTAAGGAAGAACTTACACTTAAGCAGCAAATTGACTCACTTGAACAAAATCTTTCTAATCAAATCAGGGAAAAGGAATCTTTATTGCAAACATTTACTGTTTTCAAAAATAAATACAAAGAAAAGGAAAGTAAATATATGGATAAAGAAATTGATTTAGAAAAGAAAATAAAGGAACTAGATAATATTGTTTATAAAGTGGGTCAATCTGCTCACACAGTGCACATGTTAACAAAGCCACAAGTTTTTTACGATGACACACACAAACAAGCGCTTGGTTATCAAAATCCGTTTTATCTCAAGAAAGCTCAGTGGATTAAGCCAACCTTGTATGATGGTAGTGTAATATCTAGTCAACATACTGTTTTACTTGTGATTGATGATGAAGAAACATTGATTTTGGAAGAAGTAAGTCAATCTAAAATGCTTGCAAAACAAAATAATCCAATTTTAAAAGTAAAGAAAGTTAATACTACTCCAATTAATTGTGTTGAGTTAAATCGATTGTCTAAAGATTTTGGTAAATGTTTTGTTCCACAACAAGAATTGTCTGCTGAACAAGCTTTCTGGTTACAAACTTCACAGTCTAATACTGGCCAATCTGCTTCGTCACATGTCAAAATTGAGGCTCCTAAGGAACTCCCTAAGGTAAGCCTGGTTAATACAAGTCTTAAAAAGCTTAAATACCATTTTGGCCAGTTTGACACCGTGGTGAAAAAGCATATTACACCTGATGCTATTACAGAAGGGGAATGGGGGTTTAAACATACTAAAGCTGTTTTTTTAAATGAAATTATTCCATTTTTAAAGACCTTAAAAGTCATATTTAATGTTTTTGATAAAGATCTTTAAATGAGGTAACGAAAGTACAAACAGTTTTTAACCAGATGGAAGCTGTTGTTCAACAGTGTTCTGTAGACAAACAGTGTTTTAAAATCCATAAGAAAGAACTTTTTCTTGAAAATGATCGACTCTTACATCAAATCATGTCTCAAGATGTTATGCTATGTGTAATGAATTCTACAGCTATTTTTGATGATTTTGTGAATTTGGAAATGGTGAAAAGTGAAACTTGTAACAAGCGTTTAGATCTTGAAGCTGAGCTTGTCAAAAGGAAAAATATGGTTGAACGAGATGTATACACTGAACTATCAAACAGTTTTGCAAAACTTGAAAAACATTGCATATCTTTAGAACTAGACATACAACGTAATCAACAAATTTTTAAAAATGATAAATCCTGTAATAATCAAAATTCTCTTGAAATTTCAGAATATTTTGAAAATAACGATTTGAAAGCTCAGCTACATGCTAAAGACACTACCATTTATAAGTTGAAGGAACATATCAAATCTATGAGAGAAAATAACAAGGAAGAGAAAGTGAAACAGGAAATGGATGAGATTGAAACCATAAACATTGAGTTGGAACATAGTGCGGCAAGATTACTCTTTGGAAATGAACTTTTACATAAAGAAATTGAGCATTTGAAAAATATTTACAAAGATCATTTTGATTCGATTAAAAAGATACGTGCTCTTTCTATGGAAAACTGTGACTCTTTGATTGCTCAATTGAATTCTAAGTCTATGGAAAATACGGATTTAAAAGGTCAAATTCAAGAAAAGGTTTTTGTGACAAAAGTATTACAAAATGAATTAAGGAGATTAAAAGGTAAAAATATGCTTGATAATGCCACCACTATTGCTCCAGGAATGTTCAAACTTGATTTAGATCCTTTAGCTCCTAGGTTATTGAAAAATAGTTCCATAGCTTGGAGAGGGTGTTGGTTGGTTTCAGTTCTCACACATACTTTTAATCTAATATTGCTCTCTTTGTTTTTCTCTCTAGAAACCTTCCTCCCATTCCTTTCTCTCTCTAAGTTCTTATTGATTGATTAAGTAGTTAGATAAATATATCATTTTATACAAACCCTAATCATTCTAGCAGCTTTTAGGCCATCTTTAAGGAATCAAAACCCTATTGTAACTGACCTTAATCCATGTTTTAATCAAGTAAGATTGTTTATCTTTAATCATTCAATATGTTAATGTGTTGTTTGATTGATTTATGTTCTTGTTTTCTTTATAACATGCTAGGCTAAACTCTCCCTTGTATTTACTTATGATTGTATGAAACTTAGATTGTAGATCCTTTTAATGTTGCTTTTGTAATGGATGTGCTCGTTAGGCTTTAGAAAACTAGCCATAAGATATTAAATTGAATAAACGTCTAGGGAAACGCGAGTGTGTAGAAAGGATTCCATCGATAACAGTCTTCATACCACCTTACCCCTAATATGGTTGATCCCTTATAAGATATTTCAATTGCATTTAATATACTCTTAGGGGCCTTGTAATAGTCTTCATACTACCTTACTTGTGCGTTTCCATAAAGGAATATTAAATAGATGACGGGTTCTTGTAATTCGTTCATGACTTAGGAAATACTTACACAGATCATCACGAGTGTGACAAAGCAAGAGGATTAAGAGATGAAATCTAAGGAGTTGTACATGATTAAGTAAATAAATCTTTTTATCATAAAGTTCTCACTAGTAGATTAGATTATATTTAGTTTAACTAGTTATATAAACCAACCTCTCAAACCAATGATTTTTACAGCTTTCTATAAAATAAAAATACAAAAAGAATCTTCTCTCAACCTCGTAGACCTCTGTTAGATCTTGATCGAGCCTTCCCAACCTATTCCCCTAGAGAACGATAATAACCCTCGAGTCTTGCCTATACTACACTACAACGATTAGGTACACTGCCTTGAGAGTTGTAAAACTTATTGTTGAAGTCTTTACGACAATTAAACCCCAACATCAAGCTAAAATATTCTTTGAAGCTAAACCATTTTTGTTACCCTTAGCAGGAGTTGAGGATGGTTGATTTATGGTCACACCTTTTAAGGTTTCAGCTTTGAATGTGGAGTTTGACTTCAAAATTTATTTGATAGTCTTTAGACCAAATACAGGCTCAGCACCAGCTAACTTCTCTAGTAATGGAAGAGGGTGCTACAAACTGAAGATTCATCAGTTGAATTATACTCAGTGGCTGACAAGTCAGTGATAGCAACTGAAGGATCAGTCATTTTCACTTATGACTCAGCCAGAAGGATTCTACCAGTGTCATGATTTGGCAAAGTAAAACCTTCAGCTTTAGATAGCTAGGGTCGTTCATCACCTTGAATGCACACTTTTGTGTCATCAGTTGAAGATTTTACAAAGAGGAAGTCTGTTTGCCCTGAACTGGAGGGATCTTGAGTGAGTTGATCAAGTCCTAAAATTCTTTTCTTTTGAGAGGGGATTTGTTCACTGATACACTGATTTACTTTGTTAGAACTGTTTAGCCATGTTTTAGTGATTACTATTAGATCTTTCAGTTCTTTTCTTAATTTTTTATTCTCTTTGAGAATTTTAGTGTTTACGTACTGCATGGTAAGAAAATCAAGTTTTTCTTGTTTTAATACTAAAAGCTGTTCTTTGCATGTATTTAGTTCTTGAACAAGATTTATATGTTTTAAAACAAGATTGCTTCTTTGCTCTCCAACATAGTTAAGATCAATACACAAATAATCAAGAAAAGATTTTCTTTCATTATTATCTTTCATATCAAGAAGAGTGTGTACCTTTTTTTTATAGAGATCTTCACCCATTCTCCATTTCTAGCACTTTTTTTGCCCACAACAATGCTTTCATCATCTACAAGTGCCATGAGAACCTTTACTTCAGTCATCTCTGTTGATGGCACTAAGTGGTTTCTGCTGGCAGTTCAAGTAGCATTCCTGCTGGTTATGTTCCTGCTGGTCATGTTCTCATTTCTGCTGACAGATATAGAATCTGCTGATCTTATTTATAGACGTGATTATTGTAATTAAGGAATTATAGTTATATTCTAGAATTATCTCATTAATATAGGAATGAGATATATTAGGAAGAGATTGATGTTTATCTCTTACGCGTTTTTAGGAATCTTGTTGAGCAATTTAGGGTTTATTCTCTATAAAAGAAACCTTTAGCATTAGGGTTTGGAACCAATTTACAAATTACAGAAATAATTTATTATCAATAGAGAGATCCATAGAGGATCGTTGTTTATACTTGTTCTTCTTTATACTGCATTGTTTAGTTTCCGCCTAAACAATTGTTAGAGTCTCTCACGTATATACTTGTGATTACATAAGTACTATACAACCACAAAGGCTAGAAGATCTATCTAGTTCTAGATCCTAACAAGTGGTATCAGAGCCTCGTGGCTCTTGATCTAGGGTTTATAAGGTTTTCCTATGTATTTATTTTTCTGTAATTTTTTATCTATAAACACATATATTTTGGGTCCACAGACGCCCTTGGATCTTGAACAATGAGGATGTGTATGGTTCATTTTGGAGGTTCAGTTTATGCTATAATTCTTGATTGGAAAAGTTACACGCTCCTTTACAAATATTTGGTCGGAGTATGATACGATACAGCCCTTGACATTGGATCTAGGATACTGGTCGTTGATGCGACGGAGCTCACTGAGACTATCGGCCATTGCATGTGATCGCCATGCATATATTGACTACAAGAATTATCCAAAGACATTTTATTACATAATATAGTAATAAGCATGTCTTGTTCGTACTGAAGGAAGAGATGATCTATGCTACTGAGTTCGAGATTCAAGAGATGGTTAATATACTTTTAAGGGGAAGCTTATTGTTCATATACTTAACCATCTACATGCACTCCTATTTGATTATGACAAAAAGGGGAAGAGTGCATGGATTCAGGGGAAGTTCTTCATCTATATTAGCTTCAGGGGAAGCTTGTGCTTATTGGTTTTGTCATTAATCAACTAGGGGAAGATTGTTGGGAATTATAATTTGAGTTGATTATGACAAAACATATTAAAGATGGAAGACCTACAAGACAAAGTGGATTACATTAATGTTGATTAGATTTGTACAAAACATTATTTAATGCTCAGCTAAAAGGATAAGATCAACATTAATGCTGATGAAGACCTGGTCAATTAGCATTTATGATGTTTGATGACTGGTCAAATAGTATTTATGATTGATTGAAGACTGTTAAAATAAGATTGATTCTTATCTTTCTTGTAACCTACTCCCATTGATATAAAGGGTTGGAGTATAGTGTTAGATGGTATCCATACATAGCAGACTTCTCCAATGAGAGTCTAGAAACGCATAGAGCGTGTGTAGTGTAGTAGTAGTAGTAGTAGTCAGTTTTCTTTATCAGGTTTGAATAAAGAAAACCTTCATTAGATTGTGATTGTGTTTTTATTCGCTGTGCTCTAATCAATCAATGTTATTCATACCCTAGTTGAGTCTAGATTCCTGGATTCTACAGTTGGTATCAGAGCCTCGTGGCTCTTGATCTAGGGTTTATAAGGTTTTCCTATGTATTTATTTTTCTATAATTTTTTATCTATAAACACATATATTTTGGGTCCACAGACGCCCTTGGATCTTGAACAATGAGGATGTGTATGGTTCATTTTGGAGGTTCAGTTTATGCTATAATTCTTGATTGGAAAAGTTACACGCTCTTTACAAATATTTTGGGGGGCATATGATACCATACAGTTCATGATATGATTATTGAGGAAAAAGAATAATCATAAGCATTGAGTGGGTTGTGGTTTGTTCCGTCTGGAGCTCATAAGAACTTTCGGCCATTGCATGTGATTGCCATTTGCTTATATTGACTACAAGAATTATCCAAAAGGACATTTTATTACAATAATATTGTAATATGCATGTCTTGTTCGTACTGAGAAAGAGATGATCTATGCTACTGAGTTCGAGATTCACGAGATGGTTAATTAAACTTTTAAGGGGAAGCTTATTGTTCATTATACTTAACTCATCTACATGCACTCATATTTGATTTATGACAAAAGGGGAAGTGTGCATGATTCAGGGGAAGTTCTTAATCTTATTAGCTTCAGGATGCTTGTGCTTATGGTTTTGTCATTAATCAAATAGGGGAGATTGTCGGGAATTATAATTGAGTGATTATGTCAAAAATATTAAAGATGGAGAACCTACAAGAAAAAGCTGGAATAACTCATTAAATGGCTGTTGAGATTAGTCAACATGTATTTAATGCTCTGCTAAAAGATAAGATTCACATTAATGCTTGATGTAAGATGGTCAAATTGTATTTATGATGAGTTGAAGACTGGTTAAATAAATTGTTATCTATCTTGTCTTTTAAAACCTACTCCCTCTTATTATATAAAGTGGGTAGCGTCTAGGTTAGAGGTACCATACATAGTTGACTTCTCCTTTGAGAGTCTAGAATCGACATAGAGCGTGTGTAGTAGTAGTAGTAGTAGTTTCTTTATCATGTTTGAATAAAGAAAACCTTATTAGTAATGTTGATTGTGTTTTTTGTGATTACATAATGAAGATTGGCTATGTATTTATACTAAATACATAGCTTAATAATTAAGCAATGCAAACCCTAAAACATAATGGACCAAACCAGAATTAGGTTTGGGTCCGATAAGTCAACAGTTAACGGTAACTGTCGAACGGTAACAGTCAACATAACTTAGATCTAATACTCCCCGCAGTTTGAACGGCAGACTTTCGAACGGACAAACTGGAACATATGTTAAAAGCCGCTTCTTCTAATCTTCTTCTGTCATCTTCATTGTTCTTTGTTGGAACGGAATCATAATTGTATTTAGCGGCATAGTTGTTTATCGCTTGTGGCTTCCTTCTTTGCGTGACGTTTTTTTACGTCATGACTTACTTTGCCTTTAGGTAGGAGCAACAATTTTACGCCTACTATTTACGAAAAACGACAATAATCTTCGGCGGTAAAACAAAGTGTAATGCTGATGACACATATTTTGTTGATTGATGGCTAACAGATCCTAACAAGTGGTATCAGAGCCTGGAGAGAGCCTCTGATAAAGAAGAATTACTTGTTACCACAACAAAACCTTGTTTCTATAACCGTGAACAATGTCAGAACCCATGCCGTCTATACCTACTCAGTCACCATTTACTTATCCTAACCCTAATCCATCTGCTTCACCTTCATTCACTCAAGATGATACCTCGGATTCTTTCATACCTGAACCCACACAACCGATCCCTACATACACTCAACCTGCTTTCTCACAACCTGCTTTCTCCCAACCGAATCAATCTTTCTTTTCACAACCTGCTGTTCACTTGACTCAACCTTCTCAGACCAACCCTAACAATGTCCAGTCACAACAGTTTCAACAGTTCCAAACAGCCACTATCTCTGCCAACAATGCAAAATTTCCTTATCTAGAGAAGGAAAAATATGAGATATGGGCTATGAAGATGGAGTACTGGATACAGAATGCTGATCATAATCTTTGGAGGATTGTTCAGCAAGGAAACAGTCCAAAGAGGTTGGGAAAAGATGCAAAAGGAAATACAATTGTTCATCCACCTGTCTCTCTTGATGAGCATGTAGCTGTACAAAGGGAGAATAAGGTGAGAACCTTGTTGCTTCAGGCTTTACCTGAAGATCATATGCCCGATTTTCATCATTATGATGATGCAAGGGATATATGGTTGGCAGTTAAGGCTAGGTTTGGTGGGAATGAAGAATCAAAGAAGATGAGAAAGACAATGCTCAAGCAGCAGTTTACAGAATTCTCTGTGACAGAAGAAGAAGGCCTACATAAGGGTTATGACAGGTTTCAGAAGATTCTGAGCCAGTTGAATCAAGTGCAGGCAAGGCCAGACAATGATGATATCAACCTGAAGTTTCTAAGAGCACTTCCTTCTTCATGGTCACAAGTTGGGTTGGCACTAAAAACAAGAGGTGGCCTTGATTCAATGAGTTTTGATGACCTGTATAACAAACTAAGGTCACTTGAACTTGATGTCAGAATTGGTCATAGTTATAGTGTGAAAGCTGCTGTTGCTCCCACTCATTCTGCGTTCATTGGAACTACCTGCTCTGGCTCAAAGCCTACTTATTCTGATCAGCAGCGTATTGTTCCATCAGTTTCTCAGACATCTGGTCGTTCTGATAACTTAATGGAATGTGTTTTGCATTCCTTTGTTGCTGAGAATGACCAAGATCAAGATATGATCTATGAAGACTTTGATCAAGTTGATCAGTTGGAGATGGAAGAAATGGACTTAAAGTGGCAAATGGCTATGCTCTCCTTGAGGATTAACAGGTTTGAGAAGAAGGCAGGACGAAAGATGAACTACAACAATCAGCAACCTGCCAGATTTGACAGAAGGAAAGTTAGGTGTTACAAATGTCTTCAATTGGGACATTTTGCTAGGGAGTGTAATGTGAAGACAGTTGATGATAAGGCTAGGTATTCTGCCTTTAAGGTCACAGAAGTTAAGTCAGACGAACCAAAAGCTTTGGTCTCAGTTGATTCCATGGTAAATTGGTCGGATCATGCGGCAGAAAACAAGACTGGTGAAGTTGAGAAGGTATATGGGATGATGGCTGGTCTTCATGCTGATAATGGTGGTGCTGATGCTTCTGATGCTGCTGCTGAGTTTGCTATGATGGGGATTTCTCCTAAGGTACAAAATTGTCCCCTTGGTTGTGATTCTAAACTTAATGATCTAAATAACATGTATAATAATCTTGATAGATTGTATAATGATTGTTACATTAAAGTTCAGGCATATCAGAATGCTGTTAAAACATTAGAATCACAAAAAGATTGGTACCATAAAACTCAGATGGCTTTAGAAGAAAAGATTAGGGTTTTAACTGCTAATCTAGAAAACACCACTAACACACTAAGTTATACTGAAACATTACATGATCAGGCTCAAAAGGAAAAGAAAGAATGGGAAGTTAAGTATGAAGCGACATTAGCTAGATTTGAAAAGTGGAAGGAGTCTTCCAAGAACTTGGACAAGTTGATAAATAGCTCTATGTCAACAAGAACTAAAGTTGGTCTAGGATTTAAAGAGTACTTTGGCGAAAATGAAGTGTTTGATTTGTCTAGACCTAGTACCATGTACCCAGAACCTGTTGAGCAGGAGGTTAATCCTCTTTACTCAAGGTTTGTCAACTGGGAATGCATGCAGTTACTCCCTCCAACCCTGGAACTTATATGCCCACCCCAAACAAGTCTAACTTTAAGGAAACACAGGTAAGTTTATGGGTCAGAAGTCTGATAATAAAACTTCTCTGACACACTTTTCAGAATTTAATGACTTTGTCCTTATGATAACAGTGACAATCTTCAGACATCAGAGACCATAATGCATCCCGAGATCAAGCCTCAAGAAGACCAAGACTCAAAGACTTCCCACATGCTGTTAAATCAACTTTGCCAGCGTCTGATGTTTGAAGATCCCAAATTCCACTGCTGGCATCCTAGTTTTTTTCTTGTTTGGAGAATGTAAAATCTCCTAGATCTTTGTAATAAAAGGGGAATGAACAATAGGAAATGTGTGTAAAAACAATTATTGCGAGTTAAGAATGTATGTTTGTGGTAGTAAATTGCATTTGATTAAAGATTGTGACTATTATAATTGTGTTGAGTCTGTCCCTTGTAAATCTAAAGCAGCATCTGTTCCTGCTGGTAGTAGGAATTCACCAGCATCTGTTACTGCTGGTGGATCTGATCCTGCTGCTAGTAGAAACAGACCAGCAGTCAATTCTGCTGGTAGACCAAATCCTGCTGTTTGGTCAAAAGGCCACCACCTGTTTCTCTGCTGTAGACACGTTTCGCAGGTTTGGCTTAATCCTGCTGGCTAGACCAAATTTTAGACCATCCATCTTATATTTGGATAATAGTTATTTCCTAACTTATATGACCCTAGTATATGAATAAGGAGCGATGGGTTACTGCAGTTTAAGGACCCCGCAGGTTTACTCCTTGGACGGATAAAAAGACCACGAATTTGTTGGGGGTCCAAGTAATGGTGGATCTCATCAATCCACATGGTTTCACACTAATGATCCACAAGGCAGGCTCAAGTCAGAACTGGCTTGGGTCTCTCAAGTGTACTAATGTTTGTTGTTGTATGATTTGTAGGGTGATCCTAGTACAGATAATGACATAGTATAGTTACGGGGTTTTGCCATCAAGAAGTATGACAGGAAACAAGGAGAAGCTTGATGATTTTATGCAGGTCAAGGGAGGCATTGTCAAATTGGAGGTGAAAGATGGCAGAATATCAGAGAAAAGGCACCATAAGGACATCAACAGCTTGACTTGAAAATGTCTACTATGTTGAAGGCACAGCACTTAACTTGTTCCTCTGTATCACTCAATTGTGTTAAAAAGAACCAGTTCTAGTTCACAACACGACTGTTTGGTGCTTACAGAAGACTTTCCATTACCGTGATGAAAGTCAGGTGGTACTCAGAATTACCCCTAGGAAAGTGTGATCTCTTAACACCTTCAGCATCTCAGAACTACAACAGAACAAAAATGTTACTTGTTTAGGTAGGCACAAGCATCCTTGGATGAATTCCACCAGATGCACCAGAAGGATGGCTCAAGTGAGCTTCAAATCAAATAAACAAGTTAAGCGTAAGGAAGGTGTGGTTGTATGGGTTACCTCCAAGGTGTTCACCAATAACACAACTGTGTTGGCCTCAACAAGGAAAGCATATAAGGCATCTTTGACAAGCATATTTTCTGCTTGAACTTATTACTGAAACCACTACAAATGCTCAATGACCTATTTGGTCCTAACCAATAAAATGGAGTATTGACCAGAAATACTACTCCCTGGTGGTATTCTGAACTTTAGCAGGTTTACATGGACTTTCTTATTTGGTACTAAGGATGAAACATTTATTCCTTAAAGAATTTTATTACCTTAATAGAAACCCAGCTAAATAAAAAGATTAAAGGAATAAAGGTGTGAAAATGGGGACAGCAGACCTCAAAAATAGCAAAACTATAGAACTCTGTGAGAAAAAGGAATTAAGAGGGACTAATAGTAATCCCAGAACCCACAGAGCAAATGGGGTTGCTGAGAGAAAAAATAGGACTCTTATAGAGCCTGCTAAACCATGTAGGCTGACTCTAAATTACTACCATGTTTTAGGACTGAAGGCTGTTAGCACGGCTTGCATATGTTTTAAACAGGGTGTCTATTACTAATTAATCCCATAATAAAACACCTAAATGAATTGATATTCTGGGAAAGGTACCTCAATAGGTCATCTTCAACCTTTTGGGTGTCAAGTAACTATCCTATAATACAATGACCATTGGGGAAATTTTGAGGCAAAGCTATGAAGAGTAACTTGATGTATGCTCCAAGATAGCAAGGCCTATATGGTTATAATTAACTAACGAAGAGGGTAGAGAAACCATGAATCTAAGATTTTTAGAAGATAAACCCATGTTTTCAGGAATGGGTTCAAGATTGTACATTGACCTTGACTATAACGATTCATTAGGTTATACTCATTTTAAAACTGACAAACCTGCAGGTACACAAGAAACTAACATAAATGCAGGTACACAAGATCATGACTCAGATTCAGAAGTGGATGAGCAATTATATGTGTTTCCTTCATTTCTTCTAACTAGTTTTGCAAGGTCCTTCATCAAGAAATGGTCCCTAGTGTTATGTGACGCAAAAAAAAATGGGGGCAGATTATGCAGAAGAGCTGCTAAGCCTTTCAAAGACAAGAATATGAAGCCTAAGGACCGCACTGCCTCGACGATATGGGGTTATTTTGTTTCGAACAAGAAACAGCAGAAATACTAAGTCAACGCTGAAGTGAAATCGAAACCAAGGTGTTCTGCTTATAGGTATCCTGCAGGCATTGATTCTCCTGGTGGTGTATCTGCTTTGAGTAGTAGCTTCTGCAGTAGTTGATCCGCTGTAGGTAATCCTGCTGGTAGTTTTCAACCTGCCGGTAGTTATGAACCTGCTGGTAAGGGCAATCCTGCTGTCAGTACATATGTTTCTGCTGACTTCATTCCCTGAACAATCTGCTGATCAACACTTCCTCATGGTCAATCATTGGGCTTAAGTGGAAAACACTACTCGATTTCCCAGTCCCCTTCTAATGTGTGCAAGGATCAACTCTCATCTGGCATCTTCACATCTTCCTCTTATGATGATGATTTTAGTGCTACTCTTACAAATTTAGCACCCGCTGTGGAAGTGAATCCAGTTCCTACAAAAAGGGTGAACACAATTCATCCTCAGTCACAGATTCTTGGAGATCTTGCTTCTCCAGTTCTGACAAGAAGCAAAGCTCAAAAATCCAAGTTTGGTAAAAGTGCGTTCAAATATGGATATATTCAAGATCAACAAAGGACAATCAAAACAGATCAACTTCATTGTCTGTTTGCTTGCTTCCTTTCTCAGTTAGAACCAACTAGTATAGCTAAAGCACTTGAGGATTCTGATTGGGTTGCTGCTATGCAAGAAGAGATGCAACAGTTCATCAACCAGAAAGTATGGACACTTGTCCCTTTACCTCTACGAAAAATGCGATTGGGAACAAAAGGATTTGAAAACAACGAGGATGCCATGAGGAATAGTTATGTAAGAATAAAGCAAGGTTTGGTTGCACAGGGACACCGACAAGTGAGGGCAAATTGATTATGATAGGTATTTGCACCAGTGGCCAGAATAAGGCAATTCAGACGTTTTTATCTTTTGCTTTTTCTTATTGGCTTTCTGGTATATCATATGGAATGTTAAGAGTGCCTTTCCCTCTATGGTGAAATTGAAAAGAAAAATGTATGTCACTACAGCCCAAAGGCTTTGAAGATCCTTAACTTAAGGTCCCAAAGCATGGTACAAGTGGTCAAATCTTTTGTATGAGACTGATCATCAACACCTAGAGCCTGGTAAAGCAATATTGTCTGCTTTTCTGTTACAACACAATTACAGAAGTAGAACTATTGGACAAGACACTGTTCATCAAGAACAGATCCAAGGGATATACTTTTGGTACAGGTTTAATGGGATGACATCATTTTTGGGTCAACCAAAAATCCTGGTGGTGAAGATTTGTGATGTGTTGATGAAAGAGAATTTGAAATGAGTGCTATGGTGAGAGATGAGGTTTCTTCTTAGGTCTACATGGAAACAGTTGCCATGATGGTAATTTTTATCCAGAGGGGGGTAGGGAGTGGCCAAGAACAAGTATGTTAAAGACATCTTACAAGTATGACATGGAATCTGTAAGAACTCGCAAACAACACCCTATGAAGCTGCTAAAGACCAAATTGAAAGATTGAAACTGAATCCTCCAGTTAATGTTTCATTTGAACAGATCCATGATTGGTTCACTTATGTATCTCACACTTCAAGACCTAAAATAATGTTTGCAGTTAGTGCGCTTGTTTCCAGACATTCAAGTTTATACCCACTGACTTCTCATCTAATGCAGGTCAAAAAATCATCCAAGTCTTCTAAAAGGGCCAACCAAAATTAGGCTTGTGGTACCGCTAAAGATTCTCCTTTTCAGTTGAAGCCTACAGTGACAGTGAATTATGCTGTTCCCATGGTGAAGGAAAACCCACTACATGTGGATTCAATTTTCTGGGCAGAAGGTTAATTTCTGCATAAAGTAAGCAGACTATTGTGGCTACATCTTCAACAAGAAGCCGAGTATTTGCGCTGCTACTGCTGTGCACAGATACTCTGGATTCAGAACCAGTTGCTGGATTAATTGAATCAACTTCATGAATACCAAAATCTTCATAGACAACCAGAGCACCATATGCATTGTGAAGAACCCAGTCTTTCATCAGCGGACCAAGCATATTAAGATTAGGCATCACTTTATCTGAGATGCCAATGAGAAGAACTTGATATACATTGAACTGAAGATTCACACCGATGATAATGTGGAGATTTACTACTAAGGCATTGATGACCAAGGATTTGGTATCCTGGTGGTCCATATTGGATTGGTGAATCCCTCTTTCGTGAATTAAGGGGAGGTATAAGCCTAGGAGGCTTTGTTGTTGTATACGTGTATATTCTAACTTCTTGCAGGTGGATATGGTGTTTGAGTAGATATTATTTTCTTGTGATTGCAGGTAGTCAATACTGCTGGGTTGTACATTTTCCCTGCTGTCAGGTTTGGTTTCTGCTGGTATACTATGTATTCCTGCTGGTAGTTATACCTTCCGGCTGGAGCATTGTTTCTGCTTGGTAGCTATGGATTATGTTGAAGGTCTCGAGTACATGCTGTTGGGCATACTTCTCTTGTGAAAATTCATTTCTGCTGATAGTAGTGGAGGGTGGTGTTCCTAAGCTTGTCTGCTGGTTTCTGCTGTTGGTTGCCTCTTTCTGCTGGCAGCAAACATTCATGCATGCTGGAAGTTTTGTTTTATATGCAGCCATTACATCACTTAAGCTGCTGAACTGGTTTGTGCGTGTAGGATCATGTATCCTTCTGGCTGACTTATTTCCTGCTGAGTAAGTATCCCGTTTCTGCGTCTCAACTTAAAGTTCCTGCTGTGCTCTAGTTTGATTTGCTGGTTGGTTGGTCTCATGCCACTAGTCACGTTAGTTTCTGCTGTAGCTATGATTCAGCTGGATCACAGCTGTAGATTGGAGTTTCAAAACCGTTTGCAGAATCTGCTGCTAGTTCATCACCGTCAAATTATCTATGATCACATACCAATTGATGTTTCTGTTTGAATCCACATCAGAGTATTCTATGAAGTTTTTTCTTGACGAGTGATGAGGAAGAAAAATTGGTAAGTCACGAGTTGTTGCTGACAAAAACTGACTCGGATGACAAAGTGTTGCTAAAGATTCATCTTTCAGGTAAGTCTATTGTTGGTTGATGCGTGTGTTTAAGGACAAGCCTCCTGATATGAGATTGTTGACCCACATGTTAAAGTTGAAACATTCTGAGTCTGCCATCTTCTCCCTCCTCGGTCTCGTCTAAACATCTTGGGGTGAGAAGTGATGACGTTCTATGGGATAAACCTGTTGAAGACTTTTTCAGCTCTAAGAGTGAGAGCGATGATGACATGGAGACAATTTTAAATCCGCCCGCTTTCCATATGTGCATTTAAAGATTGGGAAATTATGGAGTTGTCCGCTTAGTAAACAATTATTACATTTATATTATCCAGGAAAATATAAGCGAAGAGGAAAAAAGGGAGGGACCGGCGGCAAACGTCCTTTACCCTATTTGAAACAAGCTGCTACCCTCATGTTTTATATCGGGGATCTCCTTCTTTTGCGTCGCCAAGATGAATAGGTACTTTCGGTTAAACCCAGAAGTAGATGTTGGTTTAGAACTCTGGAGGGATGTGAATATGTTGTGTCAGTCACTTCATTCTGATGATGTGGAAGACTTTTGGCGTACACAAGATATGAGATGTTAGTAGGCTAGGCAGTTGTATCCTAAAGTTCTGTTCATAAGTCCTAGGATTTAAACGAATGGGAAACTGTGTAATTGTTTGTGGACAGGTCATATCCTATCATCCGGGCAAAACACTGCTTGAACGATGTTACGCCACAGGCTCAAGTTCCACCCTCATATTGTCGGGATGTGTTGTTGCAAGAATATCATTCAACAAGTCTAGCTGGCTTAAGCCAAGCATATGAAGTGTCTTGCATATGCTCCTATTAAGTTGTTTCTGATTACTGTTTGTAGTTACTTTCAATAGTTCGTTTATTTATTTTAAAAAAAGCATTTACCAACCTTTAGCTTTAGATTACATCCCCAAGTAAGAGATAGTGTTGTAAAGATATAATGTTGAATAATTTGGTGTTAGTGCTTACACTAGCACGACAAAGGGTTTTCAGCTCACCAAATGCATGGCTAACAGCCATAAAGAGTCTGGCTTCCCATTGCAAACGGACTGGTGTGTAACTCAAATCCGTTTATAGCTGTAAGGGTTGCTAGAAAATCCCTATGGCCTTCACTCAAGAACCAAACATGTTTCTTATAACAAAGAAGTGGCTCGTCCAAGAGGTGTACGGGCCTCTTGGTAAAGAACCTTCTCAAATCCGTTGAAAGGTTGCCAGTTTACCAAAAACGGATGGTATTCAATTTCCATGTCCTGTTGGGATTAAAAATGACTAGATCCAAGAGGTACGGCTCTTGAAGAAGACTTTCTCAAATCCCGTGATAGTTGACATTCACTAAAAATTTGTATGGTTAACGACTCCCATATTACTCTGTTAAAGAAAGTTGGCTAGTCCTGATCAAACTCTAGTGTAAAGATATGAGTCAAATCCGTTGATGGCATGACGGTTGCCAAAACGTTTAGGTATTTCCAATTCACCTTGATCCATGTCTCTGAGAAATTGGACAGTTTTTGTTTACCCCAGGTGTGTTTGTATCCTACCAAGTAATTCAACTAGCCCAAGAGTTGAGTAGCTACTGGAAAGGCTTATCAAATCAACTTATGTTGCTGCAAAACTGGAAGCTGTAGTTCTGTTGATGGTCGCTACTTGCTCATTGATTCTTGCTGATCATCGAGTTCATGGCTGTTTCATTGATGCTGCTATTTTGGATGTTGCTGCTACGGTTTCTGCTGCTTGTATTATTGACTTGCTGGTTCACCTTGTATCAGCTTGTTATTTGTTTCTGCAGCTACTATCAATCCTCTAGTTCCGAAGGATCTATCTAAAACTTGGCCCAAAACTGAGTCCAAAACCAAGTTTAGGGGAGATAGTTGGGAATTATTGAAAAAGACCAAGTGGTCGTTTCAGCTGTTAGAGATGTTCATTCTGCGATGGCACAAAGTGGTTTCTTTCTGCTTTTAGGCAGTTCAAGTAGCATCCTGCTGGTTATGTTCCTGCTTGTCATGTTTTTCTCATTTACTGCTGACAAGACTATAGAAATCTCTGATCCATATTATAGACGTATTATTGTAATAGGAATTATAGTTATAGTTCTAGAATTAATCTCATTAATATAGGAATGAGAATCTTAAGGAAGAGATTGATGTTTATCTCTTACGCATTTTATGGAAATCTTGTTAGAGCAATTTTAGGGTTTCATCTCATATAAAAGAAACCTTTAGCATATGTTGGAACCGATTTAATACAAATTACAGAAACAATTTATTATCAATAGAGAATTCCATAGAGGATCGTTTGTTTTTATACTTGATACTTCTTTATACTGCATTGTTTTAGTTTCCGCCATAAACAATTGTTAAGAGTCTCTCACTATAAACTCGTGATTACATTAAGTACTATACAAACCACGAAGGTTAGAAGATCTATCTAGTTTCTTAGATCCTAAACAATCTCATTGTCATCAAGGACACTCTTCATCATACCATTCAATAGGCTTCAGCAACAAGACTCTTGTTTTTGACCATTGATGATTTAGATGATGAACCAAAACTAAGGAGGGCTAGTTTAGCCCTGACTTTGTTGTATTTTGCCTCAACGTCTTTGTTAGGCCTTAGCTCAGGTTTCTGCTGAGAGGGACCGAAGATAGTAGTTTGAGGTTTTTGAAATGGTGATTATTATGAAGGAACTGAAGTCTTAAAAAAACAGTATCTTGCAAAGTAACCTTTTCTACACACATTTGTGGCATATCGGTATCATTAGTTGCTTTTGCACTACTAAACCTTTGAGACCCCTTTTTGAAGAATCTTTATATTGCTAAAAGATCTCTTTCCGTGCCGTATTCTTCTCAATGCCAGTTAAGTATTTTTGACTACTTCTTGTATCATTCTTCATCATCAGGACTATCTTGAAAGTCCTAGACAATAAAGGTTGAAAAAAGGCAAATTGACAAGAATGTTGTAGTGACCATGGATATTTTTCTTTAATAGATTCATACATACTACAATAGTTTTACTCATATTTGAACTTTAACCCAAATAGAGTAGCTCAGATCTTTTACATGATTTGTGTTTCTGAGACTTCAGCAGAAACTTAGCTACTTCTTTGGTAACCCATTTATAAAACCAGTATTTTATTCAAGCCTTTTTGAAAAAAAAGTTTGATGCATCAATTACTAACTCATTCATAAACCTTTTATCTGGTGAAAGTTGTGTTAGTGTTCCACCTTCCTTTTGAGTTGAAGGTATTGTAACACAACTTTAAGGTCTTATGACCCTACTGTTCTTTCACATTTAGAGGGGCCCTGATGATATAGTATCCAGGTCATCCTAGTAGATATAGTTGACACCAATTGATGACAGAGTTCATTTGGTCATCTGCAAGGACAGACATGATGAGACTTTTGAGTCACTAGTCTAAGTTAGCAACCTTTCTCTCATCACCAGTCCATTGTCCTTCTGGTTTCCTTTGACGAGCAGTTTAAAGGGGAACGATGGCCCAAATCTCAATGATAGGTTATTGAATTGAGGTTTAATGCCAATTAATATGACGAACCTCCCCCGCACATGAACCTCATTCTTTCCAATTGGGTAAAATTTCCACCTCTAGTACAAGAGCATCATTTAACTAGCCATCCCTATATTCAAGAGTCTATGGTACTTCTGCTGCCATTTTTGATGGATCTTGATTTTAAAAATCTTATAAGCAGTTTATAAAAACTTTTGAAATGGTTTTACAAATCAAACTGCTCTGATACCACTTGTTGGTCTCCTTGAATGTGATAATAGGTTTATTAAGTTAAACTTAATCACATTCCATGGCAACAAGGTAAGTTTTAAACAGATATAAGTGAACAATATAATGAACAAGTTTAAAACACATAAAAGTAACTTTTAAACGTATAGTTCTTTTAGAATCAAATAAATATCTTATGACACAACCTTGCTTGCGGTATAGCAATTGGTTGAATGACAATTGCGGGGTGACTCCTACTAACTTACACTCTGTTTAGGAATTAAACACTTCAGAGTTAGTACTGCCAAGGGATGATTTAGTACTGCTAAGCCAACAGTTAGTACTGCTAGAAGAAAACAGTTCGTACTACTCAAGATTACAACTGCCAGTACTAAATCAGTCAGTTAATACTGCTAGAGTACGTTAGTACCGCCTGTACTAACTAAGTTACTATTAAAGAACTTACTACTGATGGTTGATAGAAGTTACTACAGCAGGGTTTCAAATTATTGTTGTTGGTGAGAAAGTTAATGCTGGCAGAAAAGTCTTTCTTGTTGTTTCCAACTGAAAGTTAATGCTAATTGACTGAAGTTAATGCTGATTAGTCAAACAGAAGACTGAAGATTAATGATGATTGAATAAATTAATGCTGAATGGAGATTTGACTAAATATTTTGGAAAGTATTGTAAGCTCATTAGGACTCCTTGGTGTATAAAAAGAGATCCTAGGGCATCTAGTTTATATATCTCACTCATCTCATTTATCTCATTATCATATACTTAAGAGATAGAGATACATCTTAGAGAAAGAAGATATGGATCAAGTGTTTGTAACCACCCTATTAATAATCAATAGTACTCGGTATTATCATAAAATAAATTGAAGCAGTTTGTGTTTTGTTCATTGTTCTTTGTCTAGTATTGTTTCATTGATATATCTTCTAGAGTATACAGAGTTTGATTTCAGCATACCTCTTTGATATACCACATAAATTTTTCTACATTGTTAGATTGGGATTCATCCAAGGTAACATACTCTTTACAAGGTAAAGAATTGATCAAGGCGTGGGATCAACAATTGGTATCAGAGCCTGTACTTTGAAAAACTTTGATCTAGAAGTAATGATTGGAGAATAACTCAGAACAATGCTTTGGCTAAGCTTCCCATGCTCAACTCGGGGGAGTATGAATGTGGGAGATCAGGATCAAACATATTTTCAGATCCAGATCATGCGTCTATGTGAGGTCATGAAGAATGGGAATTCATGGGTACCTATTCTGTAACAACACCATCAAACTGGTACATCAACAGCAACAAAGATGACTATGCCTTCTACTATTGAAGAAAAGACGTGTAAAAAGAATGATTGTAAAGCAAAGAATTCGTACTCGCTCCATGGCACAGCCCAATAGACACAACTTACCTTCGACCCATATGTTGATGCTCAGTCCAATGTTTGATGTAAATTAAAGCTCGATAAGGAGGGAATGAAAAGCAACAAAGAAGACATAAAATGAGCTCCTAGTTGAAACAACAGTAATGAAAACCTTTAGTGCTTTCCCAGCGCCAGAAATCACCTTGATTCTATTCTATAACAGGCTCAAAGGCTTGTTTAGTAGATTAAGCAATTTTTTGGTGTGGTTACTCCTCAAAGATCAAAATAAAAATTTTTAGAGCTTCCTTCTGAATGGATACACATGTGGTAGTTTGGATGAACAAACCTGATTTTGATACTATGGGTTTTTTTGGATGGATTTGTACAACAATTTTAAAATTGTTGAACAGAAGGTTAAGAAATCTGCTGGTGCAAGCAATGATGATAAAAACTTGGCATTTGTAACTACTTCAGGTGTAAGCAGTACTAATAATATTAATACTGTTAACCCTGAAGTTAGTACTGCTACCAACAACAGGTTAATACTGCAGTAATGAAAATTAGTACTGCTAGCTTCAAGTGATGCCATAGTATATGCTTTCTATCCACTCAACCAAAAGGTCTCAACTAGTATCATGAAGACCCATGAGCAACTTCCATGATGATGATTTAAGAATAAATGGATTTGAAGTGGAATATGGCACAATAAGCTGAGGGCAAGAAAGTTCTATACAGAGAACAAGAAGGGAAAAATCATCAGTTGGATGGAAGCAATACTGCTGGGTATGATAAATCAAAGGTAGAAATGTTTCAACTGCCATAGAATGGGACATTTTGCCAGAGAATGCAGAGCACCTAGAAGTAAAGACAACAGAAATTGGAATCAAGGTAGCTCAACAAAGACTGTAAGATTGAAGAAGCTATCTGACAAGGGATGTGTGCTATAATGTGCTGGATTGATTGGAGTGACATGGCAGAGAAAGAAAATTCAGGCAAACAAGCTCTCTTATAGGAGCATTTTGTGGGAGGTTGATGTGATGTGAATAGTTTGCTTAGATTCTGAGGTAACAAATATAAAACCTTGTTGAATAACTTTTGTTCTTAATCGGCTTATTTTTATATAACTAACGAATATTGGATAATTATCCGAGATAAAGGCTAAACAACCTGAGCTCCAAACGATCATAACGATCTTTAGGTTATTCCACAATTTGGTAATCATACAAAACAAGAACAACATTGAATAGACTTTCTTAAAAGGTATAAAGATAAGTTATTAATGCTATAAATTGTTATAAGGAAAGAAATTAATGTTGGATTAATGCTATGTACTAGTTTCCTCCTTATATATTCTTATCTTCCTTTGGTAAGTCATGATCTCTCCCTATATAAAGAGATCATGAGGAGACAATAAAGAAAAGTGTGTGTACACAAAATGTAGAAGAAGTAGACGTCCAGAGTGTTGTGTAAAAGCCTCGAAGGTAATCAAGGTTTTACGCTTGAACCCTGTTATAGTTTCTTGATGTAACCGTTTGAATTGATTGTCTAGAATTAGGGCTTGATGGAAACGTATGGTAATAAAACCTTGTTGAATATCTTTGTTCTTATTCCGCTTTGTTTTTATAACTTATGAATATTGATATTATCCTAGATAAAGGTCTAAACAACTTGAGCTTAAACAATCAAAGAACCTATTGGTGTTTAGGTTTTCACAATTGGTATCAGAGCCTCGTGGCTCTCGATCAAGGATCTACAAGGTTTTTGAAGAACATCCTAAAACCCTAATTTTCAAGGAAGTTCGATTGTGGTGAAAAAAAATTTCAGAGGGTTTTGAAGTTTAATTTGATATAACAAAGTTTAAAATCGTCCACGTCTACCTAATTAGAAAAGCAATAACGATTTATAAATCATTGGTTACTATTAAGGGTTTTCTTCACATCGAATTCGGCTTTTCTATATTCGATAATTCATCCACTTTGGTGAAACAAGGGTTTTTCACAAAAACCACTAAATTCCGATAAAACCCTAATTCGATATGTATCATCATCAAAGTGGGAGTTTTGTTATGTTGCTCTTGGATTATTGAAGATCTTTAATTGATAATGTTGTATACTGGTGGGATCCTACTGGCGTGATTAAAGAATGGTTTTCTGATTTGTCGAATTATTGACCACATTAGTAATACTTTTGAAGCGTCATCTAGAGCAGCAGATATACGTGTGTATACATGGAAGCAGCAGGGTTTGAACCATGATTTAAGGGTTTAGACATCAGTGTGTCTGATTGTAATAACGTACAGCAAGAATATAATATAGCAGCAGGTAAGTTTATAATTGGTTTTTCTGAATAAATGTACAAACGTGTAAGGATTTTATAATGGGTTTAAAGATGAAAAGCCTGAAAGAATACGAAAGAGATTGAACGTAGCGTGTGCTGGTGATTATTTTTTGAATCATGCAACAATCATGTGCATATAATAGCAATTAAGATAATTTATCTTCTTATCCTGTGATCTACTAGATTTTGTGGGCCCCCACAGGCTTTTATTGCGTGACTTAATGAATGTTAATAGTACTGTTGTTGCATGAGTACTGCTTGAAACGTAAAGTTAATAAAGACAGTTCTGAAAGCTTGTATAACCAAACCACGTTAATATGCTCAAGCGACTTATTATAACAGCTAGGGCCCCATGGCAGAATAACAATGAAGACTACGTATGATTGGAAGGTTATATAATAAAATACTATATATTATAATATATATAATATATCTAATTATATATATAATATATAAATATATATATATATATTATATAGTATATCATGAGATGCTTGCCTACTATTCGCATATAGTGAACCACATGTGAAAATAAAGATAGTGTTGCCCACGGTTAAAAATGTACTGTATGGGCTATACATGTGTATTTATCTGTTGGATTACCCCATGTTATTAAAAAAAAAAAGATGGAAAGTTTACTACTGTTCGTATATACAAGAATTGGGCACAAGTTAATATTGTATATGGAGCTAGAGAATTAAGGTGATCTATTAAAATATCACAACGTTGCTTTGTCTTAAACTTATCGTGACTAAATGCAGCCATTAAGTACGAAGAAAGTGATAAACCTCAAAACAAATATTAATACTGGCTTGCTTGTTCGACGATCCAGGATAAAATCAAGTTGTGATAGTGATTAGCGTACTGTTCGCTACAAGGAAGGTTACAACTGTACGATGTGACGAAGGTTTGTACTGTATCGGATTATCCAAGAAAGGTTTCGACTGTTAGCTTACGTCTGAGAAAAGGTTATATCTCCGAAATAGATTGGTGACACAGAACCAGAAAGAGTTTAGGTGTTATTATTTAGTTACACCCACATATATCAAGATTGTAAATTGATGTATAAATGTTCTTAAAAACGTTTACAAGGCTTGTTTTTATTAGGTATTTAATGAAGGCAATTGATTACGGAGTTTATTTGGTATCTCTGTCTTTTAGATTGAAGAGTGAGTTTTACACCGAAGGGAGTTTTATTTATATTATATCTGAAATCGAGGTTGGAGGTTGCATAGATTTCAATGATAATATGACTAGAAACATTTACTTTAATGATTGGGACTATTGATTTATCTAGTTTATCAAAGCGGATCAAGGGGTGGTGGGTTGAATGCTTGGTTAACTATCACTTAAAGGAGTTACCTGTAATAGTGCTTCAGAGTACCCACACAAGAATGTAGGTGTGGATAAATACAAGAGGTGATGATGAGTTTTTAGAGATTGATCAACACAAATACACTACACCATTTGTTCTTCAATCAAAAATATAGCAAGCTTAAGTAACTAATTTGGGGGGATTTTACTGTAGTTTTTCGCAAGTTATGGTATATCAATTGTACTATCATCAGTAATCATTACAATAAAGCTTATAGAATTAAGATTCAAGAAATGGGTAACCAAATGGGTTTTAGGGGAAGCTTAATTTAAAATGATTAACCATTTAACTGCTACAATAGAGGTGAAGTTTTTTCCTAACTGCTAGGCATTGTTACTCTGCAAGGTAATTTTCTAATGCTCGAAGATTTATATGTTTCTAAGGTGCTTACTGGAGGGCAAATTTGCGTCGATGGAGATACTATGGAATTAGAAGTGTAATATAAGTTTAAGTTGTTTGCAGATCAAAGTTGCATACTATAGTCTCCTAAATGATATTGTACAAAAAGGGGAAGAAGATTTAGACGATTTGCAACATATGGATCTTGGTGGAATTACATATCTTAAGGTGGAAGTTTTCATTCGTAGATTAACTTCATGGGGAAGTTACGTTGCTATCTTTGTTTTGTCATAATCTAACAATAGGGTGAAAGATTGTTGGGAATTAAATAGTGAGTTATAAAAAACAATAAGACTGAAACAAGAAGGACTTAAAAGACAAAGGAGGAATTTTTCAAAAGATGTAAGATTTCAGAAGATCTACTTAAAGAAGGAAACAAGAACAACATTGATGACTTGCTTAAAAGATAAAAGACACATATAAATGCTATTAATAGGAGTTGATAATAGGAAAGAAATAATGTTTAATAAGGCATTTTAATAGATGTTCCTTATTTAGCGTATATTATCTTCCTTTGTAAGTCATGATCTCTCCCTATATAAAGAGATCATAGAAACATAGTTTTAGATATCCAGAAAAGTGTGTGTACACAAAGTGTTAAAGATGTAGACGTCTATTGTGGTGTAGCCTTATGGTAATCAAGGTTTTCCTTGATCCCTGTTATAGTTTATTGATGTAACATTTAAAGATGATCATCTAGAATGAGCTTTGAAGGTAACGTATGGTAATAAAACATGTTGAATATCTTTGTTCTTATTTCCGATTTGTTTTTATAACTTATGAATATTGATACTATCCCAAGATAAAGGTCTAAAATACTTGAGCTTAAACATATCAAAGAACCTATCGGCCAATTAGAGGCTTATCACAAACTCTAACCAAAGTACGGAGATTAAGAAAACAAGACTATTCGACAAAACTAAAGCTTCAGCTTCAGCAGTTTTTGTTCAGTTTGTTTTGCGAGATAAATGCTCATCATGAGTTTCACATTAATTGGAAGAGATAATTTAGTCTCAATCATACCTTCCCATTTATAGGCAAAGGAATTAGGATAAACAATTTTAAGCTAGGTATACGTGGCAAGCATTCATGGGTGGGTAGCTACATTTAATTGCACATATGCTTTATAGTAACTAGTGTACAGTACCTTTAAAGAAAGTCGATGTACTTATATACCAACATTAGAAATATCATTTCGCCCCAGGGAAATTGCTTTATTCCATTTAACATAAACAATATTATTTATCCCTCTTTTAAACCTTCTAGAAGTGAAACAATTTGTTTCAGTCTTCTCACGAAGTGGAATCTACATCGTTCAGCTTAGTATATATCAACCAAATCTGACTTGAAGCTCTTACATTTGTCTTCTTTATTTCTAACCGCCACATAAACTGAAGTGAAGATGATCTTGATCTTCTAAGTACCCGAAGAACTAAAGCTGAAGTGTCTTCAGCGAATAGAAGCCAAATTGTCTTCAGCTTGTTTAAAATTAGGTGATTTTATGTTTAAATCTAATGAGAGACTAAAGGGCTCAACAACTGACCCAACATATTAAGTGATCACCTCGAAATGAAACACTTATACTAGTGAGAGTTGAGTAATTTTGATCCTCTTTTCGTGAGGTGTTCGGCTTTGGTATTTTCTAGCATAGGTAATTTATAAATTAATATCTCCTAAGTTAATTTGGGGGATATCTTTTTAGAAATTATTTTAACGGGTCTACTTGGGGGTAAGTAGAAGTCAAGTGGATAGATATTTGATAAAGTCAAATAGTTTATACTTTTATGTATCAAAACCACTATTGAAATGCTCATAACTGTTATAATTATGATTAAAATATATATTTAATTGCTTTATATTTCACTTGTAGGAAATTATGAGCGTTGGAGCAAGATACTTGGAATTAGTCGATGAATGAATAAAATACACCAGCACCTGCTCATGAAAAACGTATGGCGTAGTTAACCCGTTTTAACTAAGTCGTAGTTCAAAGAAGGACAAAGGCATAGAAGGAACTACGGCGTAGCCCGGCTCTTTAGCTACGCCATAGTTATCATGATTCATCAAGGATATACGTGCTTAGGTTAACTACGACGTAGTTCACCCTTATAACTATGTCGTAGTTAAAATTTGATATTAAAGGAAAAGCTGAGTCAAATTACTACGGTGTATTTCCATACTTACAACAATGTATGTAAGTTGTTCGAAAAATTATAAATAGAGGCTCATATCCTGCACATTCGTATCATTCAACAGAGCGGAGTTCTCAGAGATCATCTAGGGCTTCTATAGAGGAAAGAATTCAGATACATTCATCTGTCCAAAGGAGAAATCTCTTTTTATTCATTATTTGTATTAAACATTTATCACTCAGTTTGTAAGATCATAATATTTCGTCAATCTAAAATTTCCTTCATCATTTCTTATGTTATCTGTAGTATAGTAGCTAAGAACCTAAGTGCAAGCCTGTTATGATATTCTTATAGTTTAATGACGTTATCTTATTGACTTATCGTTTTTATGAATATCCTTATTGCATGTTGCATGATCCCTGAGTTTTGGTAGTGTTAAGGGTAGTATAGATCCTGTTAAACTTTATATTAGACTTACTTGTTGAATTAAGGGTTAACAAGGTACTAGGGATAGATTGACAATTGTTCTTAGTGTAAGGATTGCCCAAACCTCCGCCTACAGTAAGTTAGACACTTATAAAGTTCAAGAAACTCTTCCTGGAGGGTTTTTAGCCGAGAAGTGGGATTATCGGCATTACACAGGTCTTTAGGATAGTTGGGGGTTAATCACTATTGATACTCAACTTCCTTGATCTACAAAAGATTGAGATCGTAGGATATATAGGACATGTTTCAATGTCAAATCGGACATGTTGATATTAGAACCACCATAACAAACGGTAACGTAGACATTGCACTAGGAAATGCCATTTCAACTGAAACAAAGGAATAACTAGGCTAGCATGTTTTTCTCCCTAATTAATCTTCATATTTCAATTTTGCATTCTATTTACTTTTAATTTTTTAAAATCAATTCAAACCTTTATTTAACACGTGACAAATTCAAATTAATAACTAAAACGCTTAGCTCTTGGGTACGAACTCAAATTACAATCCTACACCAGAAACGACCGGTTCTTTGGCCTATTAGTCGTTGTAGACACATGAGTAGTTCGAGTTTTAATAAAATTTAAAAAACTTGATAATTAGTTTAAACGATTATACGCAACAATGTCCAAAAAAATTTGAATGCACAAAATTTCAACTTGTTATATATTTATACATAATAAAATTTTGATACATATAAAAAATGAAGTTGAACACAAGACCGAATTTTTATGCACAAATTATCAATTTGCGAAATTTTTAAAGCGCAAATTGTTTTTTACAAATACTTTTTTTCATCAAAACTATACAGTTTTAGAAAAAATCCCTTAACTTTTTTTATCTATAAGACTAGAGGGAGTTGGTGTGAACTCTCACCCTTCGAGCCTCACCTGATGCGTCACCCCTAGAACTATCACCCCCTTCACGAGTGAATGAACAAAAAAGGCATGTGAAAGGTATAACACCCTGTGTTTTCAAGTCTTTGACGACGTCAATAAATGTACTATTTATTTTTATTATTGTACGTGTTTGCTTAAAATTGTAAACGTTAAGTTAAATCGCGTACGCCAAAAATTAGGCCGTTTCACTGTAAACGGGCCATCAAACAATTAAATGTTTACATCAAGCAAGGTTATTTAATTATTTTTGAGGATAATATAATACCTTGTTCACTTTATTTATATCTGATACGTAAAGTGTATAACGTTGTCCCGATAAATTTGCGTAAGGCACTCCCTGAACCACGAAAACTTTTCTTACGCTTTCAACAAATACCCACCGTTTTATAGCCCAAATACCCAAAATATAGTAAATATTATCATACAAAAGCTACAAAAAACCGGAGTCATAAAAGAAAAGAACAAAAAAGCAAGTTTAAAAAAACACAATCCATGTTTTTCATGGGATGTTCACTACTATTATTGAGGGACATACCCCATCCCTACTAACCTTTAGACTATTAACCATGTACCTGGGCCATCCCTAGGACACCCTTATGTCTCCTTGACCAAGTATACATCTTATATACATACAACTAACTCATATACACATTACACTTAGATAAAAATTCACAAAACCTCTCTTTTGCTTCCATATAGGCTACGGCACAAAACCACCACCCAACTAAATCCATACAAAATTTTCTACAACCCTTACACTTCTATATACACATATCCTAAGATGTACTAAGACATTTGCAAGCATTGGTTAACCATTTCCAAGTTATAATCAAGAAAAAGGAAGCTAGGGTTTAGTGAAGGAAAGTAAGGGTTTATTAAGTGCAAGTTTGGTTTTTGTGGCTAAACAAGGGTTTAGTACTTGTACATCATCATCATCATTCTTCTTAAGGTCCATTTAAACTCTTTATGTTGCTATAACTTTCATTATTATGCATATGATATTTCTATTTAGCTTATATCACCATTTAGGTTTTAATCATGAAAATGAAGTATATACTTGAAATGACCACATGGATTACTTATACATATGTTGTGTTAATACTTACATTATGTTAAAAAGGATGAGAAAATGTTGTATCATATTGTTTTGGTGTAAACATGATTATGGATTAATTAGGGTTTTCATAACTTCATAATATGTTTCAACTTAAAGAAATACATAAGACATGTTAATATTGATTATGGACTTTTAATCATGATTATAGAACACTAAAATAAGGTCATGTGGAAAGAAATACACTTGTACACACTTGGTTATGTGTAAAAATGATTATTTACAAAACTAGTAAATTAAGTTTACTTAAGTAATGTTATGGTTTTAAAATAGATTAATGGATTTGTTGACATAAGTAACTTGGACACATAAGGACTATTATGGACAAATGAGACATCATATATGTATGATTTATAAAGTATATGATATATGAGACTTGTGGTAAAATACAAAAGTAATAAAGTATAAAGAAAAGATCATAAATGGACTTAACAAACAAGCATAAACATTCTGTCCCAAATTCGAATTTTTACATACTTATTTTATATTTTTATAAGATAATACATTTCACGACGATTCCGAAAAAGTAAGAAACTTGTTAAACGGATTAATAACGAAAAAGTTACGTTAAAAACGAGTTATACGTTAATAAACGATGTCGTAAGTAAATTTTTATAAAAACATTTTTATAAAAGTTACTATTCATGACAGAAAGTTATATTTTTGTAAACCTCATAAAAATATAGAACTTTCAAATACGAGAACGTCCTCGAAAGAATCATTAAAAACGGAGCTATAACGAATAAAATACGGCATTTACGGGTTTTACGACGACAAATACGAATTATACGAAACTCATGTCTGTCATGAACAGTAAAAGTTACTGTTCATCAGGGGGAAATTTTATGAAAATGTCAAATATCGATAACCCGTCTTAATACGAAAAGATGGAATTTATAAAACTCATGTCTGTCATGAACAGTAAAAGTTACTGTTCATCAGGGGGAAATTTTATGAAAATGTCAAAT